>CM069314.1:422500-435000 GCA_035609425.1 Epinephelus awoara
CTTTGCCCTGATCTTTGTGAGACAAACACCTCCCCCGATCTGAAGACAGCTTTGATTCTGCCATCTTGTAGTTCTCTGTCATCAGCCATTTTGTTTTAAAGTATAAAGTGTTCCTTTATCTGTCGGTGTTTGTGATAAACTGAAGGATGAAGTGTTCCTTTTTTTCATTGGTGTCTGACACCAGAGGTTACTGACCAAGTGCCGAAATTTGATGACTTCGGAGTGAGACCAGGTTGGACCTGCCAACACTTTTATGCTGACGACACCGACCCTACATGACTTCATCACCAAGTTCACTTTTTGGACCGGGAGGCTAAGTCCATGTTTCTTATACAGTCTGGGGATAAAATTTGGGGCTCAGGATCAAGGGTCACAGAAGATGAGTCCTATTGCGTGGCTGTGACTCAGGTGGTCTAGCGGATTGCCCACTAATCCCAGGGCTGGTGGTTCGACCCAGGCCCCTCCTGTTCACATGTCAAAGTGTCCTCAGATAAGACACCAAACCCGAAATTGTAAGCTGCTTTTGCAGGATAGAAATGTAGCCATTAAAGGAGCGACACTAAGACCCTGGACCAAAGACTAAAGGTCAGGATAATATTATGACAGAGGTAAATGTCAGGGGTTTGTGGGTAAACGTAGGAGTTATGGGTCAGAGGTCACAGCTGAATAACTGGACACAGGAAGACTTGGATTACAGGGTCAAGGTCACGGGTCAAAGACAAAGAGTTGGGTTAAGGGAAATGTTACGGGTCAAGATGTGTGGTGAAGGTGAAGGTCAGCGTTGGAAATGCAGAGGTCATGCACATGGTTTGGCAAAGGGTCAAAGGTCAGGAAATGGTGGAGTTATGGGTTTTGATGTTTTTTTTTTTAAATGATTTTGAATCAATTTTATAATGCCTGAATAGATATGAATCAAACATGGAGGTGGAATTAGTTTCTGCTTTCATTGTGGCAATCTACGAATAACGTGATGTTGAATAAACTGCAAGAAAAACAAGGCCGAGACCAACGGCAAAACATTGTATACTAAAATTACACTAAATGGTAAAATCACGATACACATCAAACCAGCAGTATTGAATCAGGAGGAAAGAATATCGTTCCTGTGCCGATGGTTATCATCAGTGACTCATGGGAAATGGGGTCAAGCTCATGGTGAAGGTCAGGGGTCAGAGGTCACAGCTGTTGATGACATATATGAGAACGTGAAGTAAGGGGTGCCCTGAGAGTTAGGGGTCAAAGGTTAATGCAATGATGATGATTGTTCAGGTGAGGAGGAGGAAGAAAACTATTAGGATCATGATCAATGTTCAGAGGTGAAAGGCTGCAATGTCAAAGATCAAGGACAAAGGTCAGGGGTCAAAGGTTAAGGGTCGGGGATAATAGGTTAAGGATCAGCAATCAGAGGTCAGGGGTCAGAGGTTAAGGGATCTGGGTCCAAGATCAAATGTTTAGGCTCAGAGGTTTTGGATAAAAGGTTAGAGGTTAAGGGTTAGGAATCAGAAGTTAAGGGTCAGAAATCGGAGGTTAAGGGTTGGGGATCAGAAGTTAAGGGTGAGGGATCAGAGGTTAAGGGTGAGGGATCAAACGTTAGGGGTCAGGAATAATAAGTAAAGGGTCAGGGATCAGAGGTTAAGGGTCAGAAATGAGATATTGGGATCAAAAGTTAAGGGTAAATAATCAGAATTTAAGGGGCAGTGATCAGAAGTTAAGGGACAGAGGTTAAGGGGAGAGCAGGGATACAGGCAGGACACACTAGGAGCTCAGGTTGAGGTGCTGAGGTTTGATGACAGAGTGAAGGTGAAGGGTACAGGTGAGGGGTCAGAGGTCAAACAGGTTACTTACAGGTAGTAAGTGTAGGAGTGATAATTTCTCCGTCTGAGTGGTGGGGGGCGGAGCAGTGGGAGGGATGGAATGGAGGGAAAGAAAAAACAGAAAAACAGAAAAGGAAAAACAACAGATTAATGTCTCAGAACAGATGAGTTAAATTATTCTGTGAGGAGGTGGAGGAGTGGAGAGTGGTGATTGGCTGGAACACTGTGTCAATCAAAGTGTGAGGGGGAGGGGATACGTCTAATTGGTTAACATGTGATTGTGTATAAGGAAGAGACAGAGACAAAGAGACAGCTTGGTCCAGAAGAGACTACTACACTTGAGATGTACTAGTGTCCACTTTATTAGGAACAGCTGTATACTTTAAAGATCAAGTACAGTGGAACAATTTGTTATCACTCTAGTATTTTATTATCACTGTAGTATTTTGCTATCACTGTAGTATTTTATTATCACTGTAGTATTTTATCATCACTGTAATATTTTGTTATCACTATAATATTTTATTATCACTGTAGTATTTTGTTATCACTGTAGTATTTTATCATCACTGTAGTATTTTGTTATCACTGAAGTATTTTATTATCACTGTAGTATTTTATCATCACTGTAGCATTTTATTATCACTGTAGAATTTTATTATCACTGTAGTATTTTATCATCATTGTAGTATTTTGTTATAACTGTAATATTTTATTATAACTGTAGTATTTTGTTATCACTATAGTATTTTATTATCACTGTAGTATTTTATCACCACTGTAGTATTTTGTTATCACTGTAGTATTTTATCATCACTGTAGTATTTTATTATCATTGTAGTATTTTGTTATCACTGTAGTATTTTATTATCACTGTAGTATGTTATTATCACTGTAGTATTTTATCATCACTGTAGTATTTTGTTATCACTGTAGTATTTTGTTATCACTGTAGTGTTTTATCATCACTGTAGTATTTTATCATCACTGTAGTATTTTGTTATCACTGTAGTATTTTATTATCACTGTAGTATTTTGTTATCACTGTAGTATTTTGTTATCACTGTAGTATTTTATCGTCACTGTAGTATTTTATTATCACTGTAGTATTTTGTTATCACTGTAGTATGTTATTATCACTGTAGTATTTTATATCACTGTAGTATTTTATCACCACTGTAGTATTTTGTTATCACTGTAGTATTTTATCATCACTGTAGTATTTTATTATCATTGTAGTATTTTGTTATCACTGTAGTATTTTATTATCACTGTAGTATGTTATTATCACTGTAGTATTTTATCATCACTGTAGTATTTTGCTATCACTGTAGTATTTTGTTATCACTGTAGTGTTTTATCATCACTGTAGTATTTTATCATCACTGTAGTATTTTGTTATCACTGTAGTGTTTTATCATCACTGTAGTATTTTGTTATCACTGTAGTATTTTGTTATCACTGTAGTATTTTATCATCACTGTAGTATTTTGTTATCACTGTAGTATTTTGTTATCACTGTAGTGTTTTATCATCACTGTAGTATTTTATCATCACTGTAGTATTTTGTTATCACTGTAGTATTTTATTATCACTGTAGTATTTTGTTATCACTATAGTATTTTGTTATCACTGTAGTATTTTATCGTCACTGTAGTATTTTATTATCACTGTAGTATTTTGTTATCACTGTAGTATGTTATTATCACTGTAGTATTTTATATCACTGTGGTATTTTGTTATCACTGTAGCATTTTGTTATCACTAGTATTTTATCATCACTAGTATTTTATCATCACTGTAGTATTTTGTTATCAGTGTAGTATTTTATCATCACTGTCGTATTTTAGTATCACTATAGTATTTTATCATCACTGTAGTATTTTGTTATCACGGTAGTATTTTATTATCACTGTAGTATTTTGTTATCACTATAGTATTTTGTTATCACTGTAGTATTTTATCATCACTGTAGTATTTTGTTATCACTGTAGTGTTTTATCATCACTGTAGTATTTTATCATCACTGTAGTATTTTATCATCACTGTAGTATTTTGTTATCACTGTAGTATTTTATCATCACTGTAGTATTTTGTTATCACTGTAGTATTTTGTTATCACTGTAGTATTTTATCATCACTGTAGTATTTTATCATCACTGTAGTATTTTGTTATCACTGTAGTATTTTATTATCACTGTAGTATGTTATTATCACTGTAGTATTTTATCATAACTGTAGTATTTTGTTATCACTGTAGTATTTTGTTATCACTGTAGTGTTTTATCATCACTGTAGTATTTTATCATCACTGTAGTATTTTGTTATCACTGTAGTATTTTGTTATCACTGTAGTGTTTTATCATCACTGTAGTATTTTGTTATCACTGTAGTATTTTGTTATCACTGTAGTATTTTATCATCACTGTAGTATTTTGTTATCACTGTAGTATTTTGTTATCACTGTAGTGTTTTATCATCACTGTAGTATTTTATCATCACTGTAGTATTTTGTTATCACTGTAGTATTTCATTATCACTGTAGTATTTTGTTATAACTGTAATATTTTATTATAACTGTAGTATTTTGTTATCACTATAGTATTTTATTATCACTGTAGTATTTTATCACCACTGTAGTATTTTGTTATCACTGTAGTATTTTATCATCACTGTAGTATTTTATTATCATTGTAGTATTTTGTTATCACTGTAGTATTTTATTATCACTGTAGTATGTTATTATCACTGTAGTATTTTATCATCACTGTAGTATTTTGTTATCACTGTAGTATTTTGTTATCACTGTAGTGTTTTATCATCACTGTAGTATTTTATCATCACTGTAGTATTTTGTTATCACTGTAGTATTTTATTATCACTGTAGTATTTTGTTATCACTGTAGTATTTTGTTATCACTGTAGTATTTTATCGTCACTGTAGTATTTTATTATCACTGTAGTATTTTGTTATCACTGTAGTATGTTATTATCACTGTAGTATTTTATATCACTGTAGTATTTTATCACCACTGTAGTATTTTGTTATCACTGTAGTATTTTATCATCACTGTAGTATTTTATTATCATTGTAGTATTTTGTTATCACTGTAGTATTTTATTATCACTGTAGTATGTTATTATCACTGTAGTATTTTATCATCACTGTAGTATTTTGTTATCACTGTAGTATTTTGTTATCACTGTAGTGTTTTATCATCACTGTAGTATTTTATCATCACTGTAGTATTTTGTTATCACTGTAGTATTTTGTTATCACTGTAGTGTTTTATCATTACTGTAGTATTTTGTTATCACTGTAGTATTTTATCATCACTGTAGTATTTTGTTATCACTGTAGTATTTTGTTATCACTGTAGTGTTTTATCATCACTGTAGTATTTTATCATCACTGTAGTATTTTGTTATCACTGTAGTATTTTATTATCACTGTAGTATTTTGTTATCACTATAGTATTTTGTTATCACTGTAGTATTTTATCGTCACTGTAGTATTTTATTATCACTGTAGTATTTTGTTATCACTGTAGTATGTTATTATCACTGTAGTATTTTATATCACTGTGGTATTTTGTTATCACTGTAGCATTTTGTTATCACTAGTATTTTATCATCACTAGTATTTTATCATCACTGTAGTATTTTATCATCACTGTAGTATTTTGTTATCACTGTAGTATTTTGTTATCACTGTAGTGTTTTATCATCACTGTAGTATTTTGTTATCACTGTAGTATTTTATCATCACTGTAGTATTTTGTTATCACTGTAGTATTTTGTTATCACTGTAGTGTTTTATCATCACTGTAGTATTTTATCATCACTGTAGTATTTTGTTATCACTGTAGTATTTTATTATCACTGTAGTATTTTGTTATCACTATAGTATTTTGTTATCACTGTAGTATTTTATCGTCACTGTAGTATTTTGTTATCACTGTAGTATGTTATTATCACTGTAGTATTTTATATCACTGTGGTATTTTGTTATCACTGTAGCATTTTGTTATCACTAGTATTTTATCATCACTAGTATTTTATCATCACTGTAGTATTTTGTTATCAGTGTAGTATTTTATCATCACTGTCGTATTTTAGTATCACTATAGTATTTTATCATCACTGTAGTATTTTGTTATCACGGTAGTATTTTATTATCACTGTAGTATTTTGTTATCACTATAGTATTTTGTTATCACTGTAGTATTTTATCATCACTGTAGTATTTTGTTATCACTGTAGTGTTTTATCATCACTGTAGTATTTTATCATCACTGTAGTATTTTGTTATCACTGTAGTATTTTATTATCACTGTAGTATTTTGTTATCACTATAGTATTTTGTTATCACTGTAGTATTTTATCGTCACTGTAGTATTTTATTATCACTGTAGTATTTTGTTATCACTGTAGTATGTTATTATCACTGTAGTATTTTATATCACTGTGGTATTTTGTTATCACTGTAGTATTTTGTTATCACTGTAGTATTTTGTTATCACTGTAGTATTTTATTATCACTGTAGTATTTTGTTATCACTGTAGTATGTTATTATCACTGTAGTATTTTATATCACTGTGGTATTTTGTTATCACTGTAGTATTTTGTTATCACTGTAGTATTTTATCATCACTGTAGTATTTTGTTATCACTGTAGTATTTTGTTATCACTGTAGTGTTTTATCATCACTGTAGTATTTTATCATCACTGTAGTATTTTGTTATCACTGTAGTATTTTATTATCACTGTAGTATTTTGTTATCACTATAGTATTTTGTTATCACTGTAGTATTTTATCGTCACTGTAGTATTTTATTATCACTGTAGTATTTTGTTATCACTGTAGTATGTTATTATCACTGTAGTATTTTATATCACTGTGGTATTTTGTTATCACTGTAGTATTTTATCATCACTGTAGTATTTTATCATCACTGTCGTATTTTAGTATCACTATAGTATTTTATCATCACTGTAGTATTTTGTTATCACGGTAGTATTTTATCATCACTGTAGTATTTTGTTATCACTGTAGTGTTTTATCATCACTGTAGTATTTTATCATCAGTGTAGTATTTTGTTATCACTGTAGTATTTTATTATCACTGTAGTATTTTGTTATCACTATAGTATTTTGTTATCACTGTAGTATGTTATCGTCACTGTAGTATTTTATTATCACTGTAGTATTTTGTTATCACTGTAGTATGTTATTATCACTGTAGTATTTTATATCACTGTGGTATTTTGTTATCACTGTAGTATTTTGTTATCACTGTAGTATTTTATCATCACTGTAGTATTTTATCATCACTGTAGTATTTTATTATCACTGTAGTATTTTATCACCACTGTAGTATTTTGTTATCACTGTAGTATTTTATCATCACTGTAGTATTTTATTATCATTGTAGTATTTTGTTATCACTGTAGTATTTTATTATCACTGTAGTATGTTATTATCACTGTAGTATTTTATCATCACTGTAGTATTTTGTTATCACTGTAGTATTTTGTTATCACTGTAGTGTTTTATCATCACTGTAGTATTTTATCATCACTGTAGTATTTTGTCATCACTGTAGTATTTTATTATCACTGTAGTATTTTGTTATCACTGTAGTATTTTATCGTCACTGTAGTATTTTATTATCACTGTAGTATTTTGTTATCACTGTAGTATGTTATTATCACTGTAGTATTTTATATCACTGTGGTATTTTCTTATCACTGTAGTATGTTATTATCACTGTAGTATTTTATATCACTGTGGTATTTTGTTATCACTGTAGTATTTTGTTATCACTGTAGTATTTTATCATCACTGTAGTATTTTATCATCACTGTAGTATTTTGTTATCAGTGTAGTATTTTATCATCACTGTCGTATTTTAGTATCACTATAGTATTTTATCATCACTGTAGTATGTAGGGCTGTCAAAAGCACCATGAAATTGAGTTTGAATATTTTCGAATTAATTTAGTAGAGTTTGAATAATATTCGAATTTATTATTAATTTTTTTTAAATTAATTTATTATTATTATTGTTATATTTTTTTTATTATTTAAAAAACAAAACAAAAAAACAACACAAATATAAACAAGATGCTTATTGCTAGCGCAATATGAACGTGAAACTTGGATGACAACACCTGTTCTGACCGCAATGTTTGGATACTTAAGTGCACCTGTACTTTTCCACCACAAGAGTGGATCCTGTTCGGCTCGTAGTGGTGTCTCCTTCTGGTAACGTTTCATCTCCTCTTCAAAAAGGGTAGGCAGGGAGGCAGCAGGTGCACCACTCTCCCTGTATGTCTCCCTGAACAGGTCACACATCGCAGACAGCGCAGTGGGTGCTGTTGGCGCAGCGGGTCCTCCATCCGTGCCTCTCCCTCCGTCTCTTGCAGGAATGCCACTGGATGCGGGTCCGTTGCGGAACGGCTGTGCTCGTTATCAGCTGCGTGCACAGACGCAACCAACACACATCTGGTGGAATCTGGGGGTCTGCGTCCCTCTCTGGCCCGGCTTGTGCGCGAGCCATTTCTGCCCAAACGGGATTCACCGTGATATACAACGTTATTAATAGTATGAATTATTAATGATATTCGAATTATCAAATGGTGGTTCGAACTTATAAAAAATATATATATTCGAATATATTTCAAACTTCAATTTTTTTTTGACAGCCCTAGTAGTATGTTATAATCACTGTAGTATTTTATTATCACTGTAGTATTTTATCATCACTGTAGTATTTTATCATTACTGCAGTATCACAATATTTTTTGAAGTAATCCCATATGCTGAGTAGGTATGTTTACCTTTGACACAGTATATTTACTGACAGTACTCTGATGTAGTATTTTTGATGTAGGATTTTACTCGTGGTACTGCTAAGTTAGTTAGTTCGAGTTAAATACGACAGTTAATGATCTCTTCACCCTTAATCACCTGTCGGGCTCAGGACTACTTTATCACAGGTTGCTGTGTTCCTGTATCCCTCCACCCATCAGCTTATTGAAGACGAGGCGTAGTTACACACTGTCCTGCAAAGAGACCGACTCTGACAGTGTGTGATCAGGCTGCAGCCAATAGAGTTTTAACACCCAGCTTCCTGTTTTCACTCCTGCTGTAATGAGTCTGACCTCCGTCTGCTCACAGAGTGGAAATCAAACGCACCCCGTCAACATTAAAAACCTCATTAGAGACCGAACAACCGCCGCTCTCGTTTTCTCTCTCTAGTATCTGTTAGAGATCAGAGCTCCATTGACCCGACAGACGAGTCCGACTCAAACTCACACACACACACACACACACACACACACACACACACACACACACACACACACACACACACACACTCTCTCTCTCTTTATAAACGCGTGTGTGTCTCTGTAGCCTGAAGCCATTCAGCTCTAGGCGACTCTGGAAAAAAAAAAAAAAAAAACAAAGAATAAAACGCTCTTTCATCTAAATTTCTCTCTTATCGTCAACGCTCTCCAAACACATAAGCTTTTCTCTCTGTGTTTAAGTGTGTGTGTGTGTGTGTGTGTGTGTGTGTGTGTCCCAGCGGGGTTTGTGTGTTTGATGTTGGAGAATAAAGTCGGTCCACATATAGTTTAATGGTGATTACTGCTGCAATCTGCTCCATTATTCATCCTCATCATCCTCACTGTCACCGTGTGTGTCTTTGATGGAACTGCGTTTATCTGCATGTATTATACATGTATACACTGCAGTGTTATCACACTGTAAACACACACACACACACACACACACACACACACACACACACATAAAGTAACCATTAACCACCACTGGAATCATCCATGACCATTATCTCCCAGTAAACTCCCGTTAGCATCTCTCTGTATCACACTGACATAAACTCCTACCAGATCCTACGTGCTGCTGTTTACTACCACCAACATTGACTGGTTTCCATTAACTCCCACCAACTGCACCTTATCGAAACACAAATATCAGTCAGATGGATCGCACATGAACCAAACCCTTCTGTCAGAAATGACACAAAAAGGAGAATTTTAAATGTCGCAGTCGGTAGATTAAAAAAAATATAATAATTATTTTATTAAAAGTCAAAGTGAAAGCAAACACAAAAATATACAAAATATAATATGACTCAGGAGAAGCAGGTGTTGAAGTTTAAAATAAAAACATACAAGTCCAACTTGTGAAAAACAATGAATGCAGACAAACAAACAAACAAACAAACAAATGGACGTGTTCTGTATTGGTGTTTGTGTGTATGTGTGTGTGTGTGTGTGTGTGTGAGAATGTGTGTGTGTGAATATTCTTACCGTTTCTTCATCAGCAGGATGACTCCGAGGAAGATGATGATGAAGAGCAGGATGCCGGCGATGGCGCCAGCGATCTTCACTGTGTGATCCGACTGTTTCTCCTGTTCTGGTTCTGGTTTCCTGGTCGCAGCTCCTGAAACCATCAAACACTGACGTTAAATAAAATCAGCTCGTCTTCACTTTGACAGCCAACATTCTAACTACCTGTCAGATATTCAAAAAAAGGACAAAAAAAATAATACTATTGACTTCCACTAACTCCCCGTTATAATTCTGTCTCCTGGTAGCAGCTCCTGAAACCATTAAACAACATTACTGACCATTTTACCCATTAACTCCCATTAACTAGTTTAAATATAATACATTATACATATTAGTAACCATTGATCTTTAGTAAATTGTGGTGTGTCTAACATTGTGTATAAACCTGTACATAACTACTTTTAATTACCATTAACTACTAATAACAACCATTAACCTCTATTAAGGTCAGGGACGTGCTCGTCAGTAACCACTGACCCTCTGATGGCAGAAAGCTGAACAGTCTGTGTGATGTGATGACAGCATGTGGCTGATGGTGGACTCTGTACAAACCAAACTCCATAAGAGAAATGAGTGATTATGAAGCCACAGCAGTGACAGTGTGACAGCATCAGGAACAATTAGAATTTAAATGAGGGGTTTTGTGATGGAGGTTTTGTATTGAGATCCAGCTGCAGCTGAGTGAAGAGGAGGTGAAGATGATGTGTGACGGACGGAGAGCAGAGAGTCCTTCTGACTGACTGTATAATGTGATGGGATGTCAGTCCCATGAAAAACCCATTACCTGCTGTGTGTGTGTGTGTGTGTGTGTGTATGTGTGTGTGTGTGTGTGTGCCCAGGTGTAATATCCTTCCAGATGACTCGGTAGATGAGAAACGTTCAGGACAAGACGTCGCTGTCGAGCTGTGTAATGTGTGTGTGTGTGTGTGTGTGTGATTTTAGACCTACAACACTTTCCCAATCTGAGCCTGACAACAGCCATCAGTCACACACAGTGTGTGTGTGTGTGTGTGTGTGTGTGTGTGTGTGTGTGTGTGTGTGTGTGTTAAACTGGTTGTGACAGAGGTGAAACAGAGGAACCATGGCTCTATCACTCTAGTGTCTGTATGACAGAATGGAATCACAGCAGAAACCAGTGTCACCAGTTCAGTTAATGGAAACACGTTCTCCTTCCAGCTCGTCACGTATCACTGCTTCCTCTGGGCATTGGTGGCTTGATGGTAGAGCAGACACCCTATGTACAAGGCTGTTGCCGCAGCGGCCCGGGTTCGTCTCCAGCCTGTGGCCCTTTGCTGCATCTCTCTCTCTCTCTCTCCCCCTTCACGCTCATCTGTCCTGTCAATTAAAGGCTTAAAAATGCCCGAAAAAATATATTTAACAAAAAAGAAAAGAAAACAAACATCATGGTTTGGTTCAACATTCGACGTCCTGGTGACGTCCTAGAGCTGGTATGACACTTGCATTTGAACATCACCCGGGTCAACAAGGTCCATGACAGAAACCACAAAAACCTGATGAGGAAATGGACTACTGGAACAAGACATAGATGGGACTGTTGGAATGCTACTATACAAGTAACCCCAGTGAGAGGGGCTACATGCACCGGATATGGGATACATGGACGCTTCAAAAACCAACATCTACACTGACAAAGAAACAACTCCTAACCCAGTGTTGCAACATCCACAAATGACAACTGCTATTACAACTAGAGATTGATGACACATGCTATGGCATGGAAAAGCCAGGACGACATCATCATCCCCACACTCCGATATTGGGTACCAAGCCCCAAACAAGCCCTCATGACACAGATTCCTTTACAGCAAGGGCGAATGACCTGAGATTGAGAATAATGGACAAGCTGGAAACCCGGCACCCCTGAATCTGATTACCAAGGCTAAGTGACAGTCTGAAAGTCTGCTAGATGATCTGAACGCAGTACTACTTATCCCCACTAAAACCAAAACTGTATACACACCACCAGAGCAACAGTGATCTTAGAGATGCTTGGATACAAGATGGACACCACGAGCCACAAAGAGTGCTACCCTCCATGGAGAAGGTAGCCGGAGGCCAAGATCAAGGCAACATGGAGGGAAGTTAGTCAACTCTCAGAGCTACAGAAAGGTTTGGGGAGGAGAGGGATGCCTGGAAAGTACGACAAACTGTCTGTACCTGAAGCTCACAGCTCTGGTTACCGGCCTGAAGAGATATACAAAAGAAGAAGCCAGAGGGGAAAAAAAGGATGTTCTCTACCGAACCATCCAAAGTGTACTCTCAGGTAACAACACGAGAA
>CM069314.1:440000-522500 GCA_035609425.1 Epinephelus awoara
CCTGGACAGGTCACCAGACTATCACAGGACTGACACATAGAGACAGACAACCATTCACACTCACATTCACACCTACGGACAATTTAGAGTCACCAATTAACCTGCATGTCTTTGGACTGTGGGAGGAAGCTGGAGCACCTGGAGGAAACCCACACTGACACAGGGAGAACATGTCGGAGCACCTGGAAGAAACCCACGCTGACACGGGGAGAACATGTCAGAGAACCTGGAGGAAACCCACGCTGCCACAGGGAGAACATGTCAGAGCACCTGGAGGAAACCCACGCTGACAAAGGGAGAACATGTCAGAGCACCTGGAGGAAACCCACGCTGACACGGGGAGAACATGTCAGAGCACCTGGAGGAAACCCACGCTGACAAAGGGAGAACATGTCAGAGCACCTGGAGGAAACCCACGCTGACACAGGGAGAACATGTCGGAGCACCTGGAGGAAACCCATGCTGACACCGGGAGAACATGTCAGAGCACCTGGAGGAAACCCACGCTGACACGAGGAGAACATGTCGGAGCACCTGAAGGAAACTCACGCTGACACGGGAAGAACATGTCAGAGCACCTGGAAGAAATGCACGCTGACAAGAGAACATGTCAGAGCACCTGGAGGAAACCCACGCTGACACAGGGAGAACATGTCAGAGCACCTGGAGGAAACCCACGCTGACACAGGGAGAACATGTCAGAGCACCTGGAGGAAACCGATGCTGACACAGGGAGAACATGTCAGAGTACCTGGAGGAAACCCACGCTGACACAGGGAGAACATGTCAGAGCACCTGGAGGAAACCCACGCTGACACAGGGAGAACATGTCAGAGCACCTGGAGGAAACCCACTCTGACACAGGGAGAACATGTCAGAACACCTGGAGAAAACCCACGCTGACACAGGGAGAACATGTCAGAGCACCTGGAGGAAACCCACGCTGACACGGGGAGAACATGTCAGAGCACCTGGAGAAAACCTGCGCTGACACGGAAAGAACATGTCAGAGCACCTGGAAGAAATGCACGCTGACAAAAGAACATGTCTGAGCACCTGGAGGAAACCCACGCTGACACAGGGAGAACATGTCAGAGCACCTGGAGGAAACCCACGCTGACACAGGGAGAACATGTCAGAGCACCGGGAGGAACCCCACGCTGACATGGAAAGAACACGTCAGAGCACCTGGAGGAACCCCACGCTGACACAGGGAGAACATGTCAGAGCACCTGGAGGAAACCCACGCTGACACAGGGAGAACATGTCAGAGCACCTGGAGGAAACCCACGCTGACACGGGGAGAACATGTCGGAGCACCTGAAGGAAACCCATGCTGACACAGGGAGAACATGTCAGAGCACCTGGAAGAAACGCACGCTGACAGGAGAACATGTCAGAGCACCTGGAGGAAACGCACGCTGACACAGGGAGAACATGTCGGAGCACCTGGAGGAAACGCACGCTGACACAGGGAGAACATGTCAGAGCACCTGGAGGAAACCCACGCTGACACGGGGAGAACATGTCAGAGCAACTGGAGGAAACCCACGCTGACACAGGGAGAACATGTCAGAGCACCTGGAGGAAACCCACGCTGACACGGGGAGAACATGTCGGAGCACCTGAAGGAAACCCATGCTGACACGGGGAGAACATGTCAGAGCACCTGGAAGAAACGCACGCTGACAAGAGAACATGTCTGAGCACCTGGAGGAAACGCACGCTGACACAGGGAGAACATGTCAGAGCACCTGGAGGAAAGCCACGTTGACACAGGGAGAACATGTCAGAGCACCTGGAGGAAACCCACACTGACACGGAAAGAACATGTCAGAGCACCTGGAGGAAACCCACGCTGACACGGAAAGAACATGTCAGAGCACCTAGAAGAAATGCACGCTGACAAAAGAACATGTCTGAGCACCTGGAGGAAACCCACGCTGACACAGGGAGAACATGTCAGAGCACCTGGAGGAAACCCACGCTGACACAGGGAGAACATGTCAGAGCACCGGGAGGAACCCCACGCTGACATGGAAAGAACACGTCAGAGCACCTGGAGGAACCCCACGCTGACACAGGGAGAACATGTCAGAGCACCTGGAGGAAACCCACGCTGACACAGGGAGAACATGTCAGAGCACCTGGAGGAAACCCACGCTGACACGGGGAGAACATGTCGGAGCACCTGAAGGAAACCCATGCTGACACAGGGAGAACATGTCAGAGCACCTGGAAGAAACGCACGCTGACAGGAGAACATGTCTGAGCACCTGGAGGAAACGCACGCTGACACAGGGAGAACATGTCAGAGCACCTGGAGGAAACCCACGCTGACACGGGGAGAACATGTCAGAGCAACTGGAGGAAACCCACGCTGACACAGGGAGAACATGTCAGAGCACCTGGAGGAAACCCACGCTGACACGGGGAGAACATGTCGGAGCACCTGAAGGAAACCCATGCTGACACGGGGAGAACATGTCAGAGCACCTGGAAGAAACGCACGCTGACAAGAGAACATGTCTGAGCACCTGGAGGAAACGCACGCTGACACAGGGAGAACATGTCAGAGCACCTGGAGGAAAGCCACGTTGACACAGGGAGAACATGTCAGAGCACCTGGAGGAAACCCACACTGACACGGAAAGAACATGTCAGAGCACCTGGAGGAAACCCACGCTGACACGGAAAGAACATGTCAGAGCACCTAGAAGAAATGCACGCTGACAAAAGAACATGTCTGAGCACCTGGAGGAAACCCATGCTGACACGGGGAGAATATGTCAGCGCACCTGGAGGAAACCTACGTTGACACGGGGAGAACATGTCAGAGCACCTAGAGGAAACCCACGCTGACAAGAGAACATGTCGGAGCACCTGGAGGAAACCCACGCTGACACAGGGAGAACATGTCAGAGCACCTGGAGGAAACTCACGCTGACATGGAAAGAACATGTCGGAGCACCTGCAGGAACCCCACGCTGACACAGGGAGAACATGTCAGAGCACCTGGAGGAAACGTACGCTGACACAGGGAGAACATGTCAGAGCACCTGGAGGAACCCCACGCTGACAAGAAAACATGTCAGAGCACCTGGAGGAAACCCACGCTGACACAGGGAGAACATGTCAGAGCACCTGGAGGAAACCAACGCTGACACGGGGAGAACATGTCGGAGCACCTGAAGGAAACCCACGCTGACACAGGGAGAACATGTCAGAGCACCTGGAAGAAACGCACGCTGACACAGGGAGAACATGTCAGAGCACCTGGAGGAAACCCACGCTGACACAGGGAGAACATGTCAGAGCACCTGGAGGAAACCCACGCTGACACGGGGAGAACATGTCGGAGCACCTGAAGGAAACCCATGCTGACACAGGGAGAACATGTCAGAGCACCTGGAAGAAACGCACGCTGACAGGAGAACATGTCTGAGCACCTGGAGGAAACGCACGCTGACACAGGGAGAACATGTCAGAGCACCTGGAGGAAACCCACGCTGACACGGGGAGAACATGTCAGAGCAACTGGAGGAAACCCACGCTGACACAGGGAGAACATGTCAGAGCACCTGGAGGAAACCCACGCTGACACGGGGAGAACATGTCGGAGCACCTGAAGGAAACCCATGCTGACACGGGGAGAACATGTCAGAGCACCTGGAGGAAACGTACGCTGACACAGGGAGAACATGTCAGAGCACCTGGAGGAACCCCACGCTGACAAGAAAACATGTCAGAGCACCTGGAGGAAACCCACGCTGACACAGGGAGAACATGTCAGAGCACCTGGAGGAAACCAACGCTGACACGGGGAGAACATGTCGGAGCACCTGAAGGAAACCCACGCTGACACAGGGAGAACATGTCAGAGCACCTGGAAGAAACGCACGCTGACAAGAGAACATGTCAGAGCACCTGGAGGAAACCCACGCTGACACAGGGAGAACATGTCAGAGCACCTGGAGGAAACCCACGCTGACACAGGGAGAACATGTCAGAGCACCTGGAAGAAACGCACGCTGACAAGAGAACATGTCAGAGCACCTGGAGGAAACCCACGCTGACACAGGGAGAACATGTCAGAGCACCTGGAGGAAACCCACGCTGACACAGGGAGAACATGTCAGAGCACCTGAAGGAAACCCACGCTGACACAGGGAGAACATGTCAGAGCACCTGGAGGAAACCCACGCTGACACGGAAAGAACATGTCGGAGCACCTGAAGGAAACCCACGCTGACATGGAAAGAACATGCCAGAGCACCTGGAAGAAACCCACACTGACATGGAAAGAACATGTCAGAGCACCTGGAGGAAACCCACGCTGACAAGAGACCATGTCAGAGCACCTGGAGGAAACCCACGCTGACACAGGGAGAACATGTCAGAGCACCTGGAGGAGACCCACGCTGACACAGGGAGAACACTAACACTAACTAAATAATTAACTCTGCACGTTCCCCTGGAACTCGCTCTGTTCCAGTTCCCGCACCTAATTTTGAACTGTTGATACTGCTTTTCCACCAAACCAGCTCTGGTTCTTGAACCGGTTCCATTCAGGACTGTTAGAACCTTGGTTCTATCTAGAGAACTGGCCCATGTTTCCACCAGCTTTAATCAGAATGTGTCGTCAACGGAGTCATAGCAATATGGCAGTTGCATGCTCGATCACAACTATTCAGGTTTAAGATGGTTGAAATGTGGGCCGGCAACAGTCCTGAATGGTCCTACGTCACACAGTCAGAGAGGTTCAAGGATGGTTGTTGTCACGGTCTGTGATCAAAGACAGCCTGGAATCAAACTCTGACAGTGTGATGCTGTCAGCACCTACGTCTACTAACCAACCAATAGAAATGCAGCATGAAATGAGCCTCCAGCTCTGACCATGATCGCCTAAAGAAGGACGAAGCATGGAAGGAAATAGAGGCGAAGCTACAGCTGCCAGGTGAGACACCTGCAGTGAGGTAACACACACACACACACACACACACACGATGTAGTATATTGTGACCACTATACTTTAGATTATTGTAGAATATTTTCACCATACTTTTCTGACATTAAATTAATATTTTTTTCAGACATATTATTAACTTATTTTCAGATATTTCATAACTGTTTTTTTTTATATTTTATTAGTATATTTTTCTGTTTTTAAACTTTTTTTTCAGACAATTTATTAATATTTTTCAGACATTTTTTATATCTATGGGACATTTTAGAAATATCTTTTGGCCATTTTTTAAAAATATGTTTCAATTTTAATTTTATTGACTTTTTTCCCAACATTGTAATATTTTCATTTCATCAACATGTTTTCAGACAATTGATTATATTTTTTTTCAGACATCAAAAAGTTATGTTTGGCATTTCAATGACATTTTTTCCCTGAGATTTTAATAACATATTTTGCACACATTATCAACATTTGCCACCCACGTTACACATATTTTTTGGACATTTTATATTTTTTTCAAAAGATTATAATAATAATAATTGTATCAATATTATTAATGTTCCCCTCTATGTTGTGCTTCACAGATGAAGTAATAACCCTGCGGCATCACTCAGAGTATGAAGCTGTCGTAGCCTGTGATTCAGTCTGCGCCGTCATCATACAGTCTGCTGACATCACACTTGGTGTCGTACCAGAATTTATCAGATCCATGTGGCACAGCTGCAATAACCTTATCAGACTGATCAGATGTCACGGTTTATTGAAGGATTAACAGAAGAGCCTCCGCCGGCTGACAGGCTCCAACCCAGAACCCTCTGCCTGCCAGGTGATGTCGTCTAACACCACAGATGATGTTGTCTAACAGCACAGATGATGTCGTCTAACACCACAGATGATGTCGTCTAACAGCACAGGTGATGTCGTCTAACAGCACAGGTGATGTCATCTAACAGCACAGGTGATGTCGTCTAACACCACAGATGATGTCGTCTAACAGCACAGGTGATGTCGTCTAACACCACAGGTGATGTCGTCTAACAGCACAGGTGATGTCATCTAACAGCACAAGTGATGTCGTCTAACAGCACAGGTGATGTCGTCTAACAGCACAGGTGATGTCATCTAACAGCACAGATGATGTCGTCTAACAGCACAGGTGATGTCGTCTAACAGCATAGGTGATGGCGTCTAACAGCACAGGTGATGGCGTCTAACAGCACAGGTGATGTCGTCTAACACCACAGGTGATGGCGTCTAACAGCACAGGTGATGTCATCTAACAGCACAGATGATGTCGTCTAACAGCACAGGTGATGTCGTCTAACACCACAGGTGATGGCGTCTAACAGCACAGGTGATGGCGTCTAACAGCACAGGTGATGTCGTCTAACACCACAGGTGATGGCGTCTAACACCACAGATGATGTTGTCTAACAGCACAGGTGATGTCGTCTAACAACACAGGTGATGTCGTCTAACAGCACAGGTGATGTCGTCTAACAACACAGGTGATGTCGTCTAACAGCACAGTTGATGTGGTCTAACAGCACAGGTGATGTCGTCTAATATCACAGGTGATGTCGTCTAACAGCACAGGTGATGTCGTCTAACAGCACAGGTGATGTCGTCTAATATCACAGGTGATGTCGTCTAACAGCACAGGTGATGTCGTCTAACAACACAGGTGATGTTGTCTAACAGCACAGGTGATGTCGTCTAATATCACAGGTGATGTCGTCTAATATCACAGGTGATGTTGTCTAACACCACAGATGATGTTGTCTAACACCACAGATGATGTCGTCTAATATCACAGGTGATGTCGTCTAACACCACAGGTGATGTCGTCTAACAGCACAAGTGATGTTGTCTAACAGCACAGGTGATGTCATCTAACACCACAGATGATGTCGTCTAACACCACAGGTGATGTCGTCTAACACCACAAGTGATGTTGTCTAACAGCACAGGTGATGTCATCTAACACCACAGATGATGTCGTCTAACACCACAGATGATGTCGTCTAATATCACAGGTGATGTCGTCTAACAGCACAGGTGATGTCGTCTGACAGCACAGGTGATGTCGTCTAACAGCACAGGTGATGTCGTCTAACACCACAGGTGATGTCGTCTAACACCACAGATGATGTCGTCTAACACCACAGGTGATGTCGTCTGACAGCACAGGTGATGTCGTCTAACACCACAGGTGATGTCGTCTAACAGCACAGGTGATGTCGTCTAACACCACAGGTGATGTCGTCTAACACCACAGGTGATGTCGTCTAACACCACAGGTGTCAGTGTGCAGACAGAGACCAGTGTTTGCAGCTCTGTTAGAGATGTGGTATTAAATTAGAAACTCAGAACGTAAGTGTTAATAAGACAGTGTTAGTGTTAGAGCATTCAGATAACTGTGTGTGTGTGTGTGAGAGTTTGTATGTGTGTGTGTATACGTGAATGTGTGTGTTTGAGTGTGTGTGTGTGTGTGTACGTGAGTGTGTGTGTGTGTGCATGTGTGTATTTCAGAATAAAATCCGAATCACTGTTTCCTTTGTGTGAAACTGTTCAGTTAACATTCAGCAGACGTTCAGCTCTCCTTTACATTCACATCAGCTCTGCTCACTGTTAGCGCTGCAAGGCACCATGGGTACTCTGAAACAGAGGAGGTGGAGGAGGAGAAGTACCCCCCCCCCCCCCGGGAGATGTGGTTGGCTGCTGCAGCATGACTGACAGGTGTCGGGGGACCAGCGGAGCCAATCAGCATCTGGTGTCGTTAGCCACCAGAACTCTGCTCCAATAAAAGCTGATTAAAGTCACAACAGTCAATTACTGAGTGTGTGTGTGTGTGTGTGTGTGTGTGACTGAGATAAGCCTGGATGTTCATCAGGGGAGGTAAACTGTGTTTTTAGCTTGTTTAGCTGCGCTGCTCAACAGCTCTCTGGACACCCATACAGTCACAGTCATTAGCCTGGCGTTAGCGTAGCATCGAGTCCAGCGTGTGCTTTATTTGTTTGGTGGGTCCGTCTGTCTGCAGAGGACATCAGGACATACGGATAGAGGGAAGGACAGATGTCAGGGATGAGCAGCCATCTGTGAGCCATTATACTTCTGGATGGGACCAGCGTGCTAACCGTTAGCCTAGCATTCCAACGGCTAACTGCCATCTGTGTCTCATGACACAGAATGGACTGGCCTCTGCCTGGCTAGCTAGAGGCTAATTTAGCATTTCAATCCAGTCCAGCAGTCAGCAGAGTTCAACAGAAACTGGGTCTAAGCAGCTAGTGATGCTAAACGCTGACAGTGCAAAACCAAACGTACCCTAAGCTTTTCAAAATAAAATATCACAGAGCATATTTGAAAATGAAACGGTGCCCAACCTGTCAAAATAAAATGATACTGAACCTCAGCACCTGTCAAAATAAAACATATGTTTCAAAATAAAATTTCCTGTGAAAGTAAAACATACTAAAACCTTTCAAAGTGAAATGGACTAAAAATAAAGTAATAAGAAACGTCTTCCAAAAATAAAAATGAAATTAATCTGATGAATAAAAACAAAACAATTGATTTAAAATTTAAAGTCTACAAATGCTGGAAAAAAAATATCCTAAAGGTTTAAATAATCGCTGCAGGTGAACAGGGAAACTTCACATTAAGACTATTATTATTAATTATTTTGTATTACAATGTTTTGAAATTTTATGTTTAAATAATCCAGTGTGCCGTTATTTAGTTAAATATGAATGTTTTGAAAAAGAACTAAAATCCGAACTAAAATAAACTATTAAACTAAAATTATTTTGGATGTTTTCTTCTCATGAGTCTGAAAAAAGACGAGTTGTTGAAGCAAAATCTAGAAATTAAACAGCGCATGAAAAGTTCTGAACTGAGGTGTCATATGTTAAACAATAAACTGAATCACAACATTTCTTAACACTAATTTGCAGGTGGTCGTGGTTGGTCAGTGTGCGGTAAAGACAAGCAGATATTCAAATATGGTGTTTAACTCATACTGACTATTTAAAGGTGTTTCAAATATGTTTTGCTGCGTCCGTCGACGGCAGCACATCGATTGGCTCCTGTGTCTGTCAGCTCATCACAGCAGGATAATCGGACACAGCGGAATTTAAATATATAACTTTAAATGTTACTGTTAAATATGTTGTTAGCATGACATCAGACCTTTCAAAGCAAAATGGAACAGGGCACCAATCCTGCCTTTTTAAACCTTTCAAAATAAAATGCACACCATGTGTCCTTACCTTTAGTTGCCACCCGCACACAGTCGATCTTTGTTTCCTGTTGGAGAGAGAGGCAAATTAGTTTCCTGTCAACACAAATGCCGACATATTAGCTGTCAAGTCTGGCAACTTCCTCCAGAAATACATACACAAACACACACACACACACACACACACACACACACACACACACACACACACACACACACACACACAGACGCAGGGTGTAAACAGAGTGGACAGAAGGCGAATGGCTGTGGATCAGTGCTTGTGCTGGCATTTAACAACCAACACACACACACACACAGACACACAGACACACACACACACACACACACACACACAGGTTGTGGTGAGAGGAGAGAACATCTTGTGTCTTTCTGGTTTTAACAAACAGACGACAAATTAACCACAAGAGCTCATGAATATTCACACTCACTCACTCACTCACTCACACACACACACACACACACACACACACACACACACACACACACACACACACACACACACACACACACACACACCTTCATGTAATTCTGTCTTTGTGGGGACCCTGGCTGACACACTGCACTCCTGAGCCCCGTACCCAAACTTTAACCATCACAGCTAAAAGCCTCACCCTGAACCCAACCAGTTCAGGTGTGTTTTAACTCTGCTTAGTTTTATAAACTTAAACCTTCTCTCCTGAGTTTACCCAGCTGGTTAAACCTCTGATTAAACCTGAACTATAGAGATGGGTCTGAAGCAGGATTTTTATTTCTGCATCAATCAGTACCTTAACCTATGATGTATCCTGACGTGCACCTCCCCAGAAATGTAATCACACGTCACAGTAACGCAGACCTCCTGTCTAGCCCCTTTTACACTGCCAGATTTTCGGCGAATGTTGGGCTGTTTTGCCGGCAAGCTGCGAGCGTTTAGACACACAGAGCCGGATTGGGAAGTTGATCCGAGGTGCCCCATTTTCCGCCTCGTAGGGTAGACATATTGGTGGAACCCTTTTTGATGACGCCGCACGTGCGAGCCACTGGCGGTGGATAAACAGGAAACAGCTGATAGCAGGAATGAGCAGCTAGTAGCAAGAGGGAAACACAAACCTGACAGACACTGTAAAGATGAGCAACTGGGGAGACAAGGAATTGCGCGCCCTCCTTGTCCTCGCAAACGAAGAGGCCATTAACCGTCGGATGATGGGGGCGGTGAAGAACGGGCCGACTTACGAGAGAATCGCCGAAGGACTGACCAGCCGCGGCTTCCCTCCCACGTCACTGTTTACGTCACACGCTGAGCTACACGTTTTGTTACTTGCTCACGCCCCCCATTGCCCCGAAAAAGGCACATTCTGTATAAACAAAAGTAGGTAGGCGGCATTTTGCTGCACTCCCCGATTTTGTTTTTATACTGCCAATGCTGAAAAAAGACCGATTGGTCTTTCCTGCAGATTTGCATAATTCCTGTTGAAAAAAGGGCTACTGTCTCTGTAAGCTGAAACCATTTCCCTCAGTGGAAACAAAGCTTTGATTTACTTTAATTTCACAGAAATGATAAATTGTGAAGACAATAAAGAGTGACACAAACACACCAATGCACAAGTATAAATGCTAACATAGGCAGCTTGTGTAGCAGCTTGTGTAGGCTCTGCATAGAGCAGTTATGCACAGTTATGAATCCATCTTTCACCCTCAAAATGGCCTCTAAAGAAGTGAGGACCGGCCAAAAAGTCCATACTTTACAAAATGTCCTCACTCTGTTAGTTAAAAATGTGTGCCGGTCCCCACTATGTAGTAAGTATGAGCATTCACATACACACACGCACACACATGCAGCGGCGTGTCTCTGCGGTGTGGCGACAGTAAAAAGCACTACGATCGCTGCATTATTCAACACACACACAACAATTAAACCTCCCGGCGTCAATAATTAACACACAACACAATCTGATCTGTGTGTGTGTGTGTGTGTGTGTGTGTGTGTGTGTGTGTGTGTGTGTGTGTGTGTGTGTACCAGTGAACAATTATATTTTCACACACACACACACACACACACACACGCAGATCCCCAGTGCAGCCCATTAGTGTCACTGGTCAGGCTGCTGGAACTGTCTGGTCTCCCATTAAACTGTGAGTGTGACCTCTGTCTCCGTTTCACTTCTCTGAGTTTTATGACACAAAGAACAAAAAGAAACCACAGTGAGGAGAGCTGAGAGCAAAGTGTCGGACAGAAGAGAATAATGTGGAACCTTTGTTAGAACGCTGTGTGCTGTCACACATCCAGCTCTGCTGCACACTCTGATTGGACGTCCTGACAGCCGCCACTCCGCTCAAGATCCAGCTCCTGTTTCACATTCGCCACTTTTACGTTCACACTGACATTTTTATATTTCATATATTATTCTGACGTTTTACTTCAATTTGACAGTTTTTGTTTGGTAGCGACGGCAGCCTGTTAATTCATTAATTATTAAAAAAAACTGATCGGTATCAAGAAATAACAAGAAAAGCTTTTTCTTACAAGATGAAAATATCTTGTAAAAACGTCTTTATAACAAGAAACTGACTAATTAATTTATCTTTTATTTTTTCTGACGTAGCATTAACGTGGAGGGAAGGCTCAGACTTCACAGTGTCTGCCGATTAAGCCGGGTGCAGACTACACTTTGGTCCACACCAGTCATCCCTGGTCATTTGTCACGATGTGTGTGATGTCATCAGGTTATTCTTGTCCTATTATTGTCACAATTATTTCAGTCACTGTGTCTGTTCATGTTCCAGCTGAGCTGTTACTGTAGTTATGTTAAAAGTGTCATCATGTTTCATTTTTTACTCTGTGTGCTAATGTCCCGACAGGAAATATCTAAAAGGCTGGGCTGTTGTTGTTTGTCAATCAATCAATCAATCAATCAACCAATCAATCAATCAATCAATCAATCAATTTTGTTTATAAAGCCCAATATCACAATTCACAATTTGTCTCACAGGGCTTTACAGCATACGACATCCCTCTGTCCTTTAGACCCTCACAGCTGATCAGGAAAAACTCCCCAAAAAACCCCTTTAACGGGGAAAAATGGTAGAAACCTCAGGAAGAGCAACTGAGGAGGGATCCAGAAGCAGATCGCTCTGTGCTCCTATTGGTCAAAGTGACGACTGTGATGGAGAAAATCAAACATGCTAGACTCTGTCGGGATGTCGTGAGGCGTCTCAGACGTGGCGTCGGTTGTCGTCTACTATGACACACTACATGAGATGAAGCGATGGATTATGACAACACTCGTTCACGATCCATGCCGACACCATGCGTCACTGCGTCGGACTGTAACCAGGCTGATATCTTGGAGCCTGACATAAAATACAACAATAAAAACAACAAACATGCCCATCAACATGTTTTGAAGGTGTTTGATCGTAATAATTCAGGAGAAATCTGTAAAGTAACTTTTATTTCTCTGAAAAACCTTTACATGTAAATTTCTGTAAATGTCTGTGAATCAGGATTTTTTTCCTTTAATTGTATGGGTTTTGTTTGGCAGCCAGCGCCGCTGTCAGTCATGTGACTAATTGGTTTTCAGACGTTACTGAGAATCAGGACAAATCTACCAACAACAGAACAAACAAAATAATATTAAAATTATAATGCAAAAGATTTTTAAATGTAGGAACACAAAGAAAATATCTGAGAACACTCCGTCAGTTATCCGTTAGTAGATTTAGAGAGACGATCATCTTTATGAGCCGAATGAAAATGTGTTGTGACGGATTCATTGTTCATTCCTCTGATGACACTGCGTGTTTTTGCACCACATATAATGTAGCGCAGTGACATCATGACGAATGAATGTTCTAGATATTACATATTTTATTTTAGATCAATAAATGTATCCAGGAATATGTAAACAACCGCTACAGCCAAATGCTGCTGTTTGCACAGAGCGTACGTGAACGTGATGGCGTGATGACGTGATGTCAGAAGCCTTCACTTCCTGCTGTAAAATAATCAACGTTCTATCATGGTTCTTATTTTAGATCAATGTAAATGGGATCATAATAAGGTGTGTTTGTGTACAGGCGTGTCAGTGTACAGCTGTGATAGTGTACAGCTGTGTTAGTGTACAGTTGTGATAGTGTACAGGTGTGTTAGTGTACAGCTGTGTTAGTGTACAGTTGTGATAGTGTACAGGTGTGTTAGTGTACAGGTATGAAAGTGTACAGGTGTGTTAGTGTACAGGTGTGATAATGTACAGGTGTGTGAGTGTACAGGTGTGTTAGTGTACAGGTGTGTCAGTGTACAGGTGTGATAGTGTACGGGTGTGTCAGTGTACAGCTGTGATAGTGTACAGGTGTGTCAGTGTACAGCTGTGATAGTGTACAGCTGTGTTATTGTACAGGTGTGATAGTGTACAGGTGTGTTAGTGTACAGGTGTGATAGTGTACAGGTGTGTCAGTGTACAGGTGTGTTAGTGTAGAGGTGTGTTAGTGTACAGGTGTGTTAGTGTACAGGTGTGTCAGTGTAGAGGTGTGATAGTGCACAGGTGTGTTAGTGTACAGTTGTGATAGTGTACAGGTGTAATAGTGTACAGGTGTGTCAGTGTAGAGGTGTGTTAGTGTACAGGTGTGTTAGTGTACAGGTGTGTCAGTGTACAGGTGTGATAGTGTACAGGTGTGATAGTGTACAGGTGTGATAGTGCACAGGTGTGTTAGTGTACAGGTGTGATAGTGTACAGGTGTGATAGTGTACAGGTGTGTTAGTGTACAGGTGTGTTACAGGTGTGTCTGTACAGGTGTGTTAGTGTACAGGTGTGTCAGTGTACAGGTGTGATAGTGTACAGGTGTGTTACAGGTGTGTCTGTACAGGTGTGTTAGTGTACAAGTGTGTCAGTGTACAGGTGTGATAGTGTACAGGTGTGCTACAGGTGTGTCTGTACAGGTGTGATAGTGTACAGGTGTGTTACAGGTGTGTTTCTACAGGTGTGTTAGTGTACAGGTGTGTTACAGGTATGTCTGTACAAGTGTGATAGTGTACAGGTGTGTTACAGGTGTACAGGTGTGTTACAGGTGTACAGGTGTGTTACAGGTGTGTCTCTACAGGTGTGTTAGTGTACAGGTGTGTTACAGGTGTGTCTGTACAGGTGTGTTAGTGTACAGTTGTGTTACAGATATGTCTGTACAGGTGTGATAGTGTACAGGTGTGTTACAGGTGTACATCTGTGTTACAGGTGTGTCTGTACATGTGTGTTAGTGTACAGGTGTGTTACAGGTGTGTCTGTACAGGTGTGTTAGTGTACAGTTGTGTTACAGGTGTGTTAGTGTACAGTTGTGTTACAGGTATGTCTGTACAGGTGTGATAGTGTACAGGTGTGTTACAGGTGTACAGGTGTGTTACAGGTGTGTTACAGGTGTGTCTGTACAGGTGTGTTAGTGTACAGGTGTGTTACAGGTGTGTCTGTACAGGTGTGTTAGTGTACAGTTGTGTTACAGGTATGTCTGTACAGGTGTGATAGTGTACAGGTGTGATAGTGTACAGGTGTGTTACAGTTGTGTCAGTGTACTGGTGGACTGACCCCGTTAGCAGTGCTGACAGCCTGGTAGTAGATCCCATAACTCTTGTGAGGCAGCAGAGGAACGTTCCAGTAACCACTGTAGGTCCTGTTATCACCTGCATGTATACACAGGTAAAACAGGTTTGAGTGTGTTTTTTTTTTCTTTCACATTTTGAAACAACGTAAGTAGGAAGGTAAATAAGTAGGGAATTAAGGAAGTATATAAGCATCAAGGTAACACAAGTGAGCAAGTACATAAGTACGTATATAAGTATCAATGTAAGTAAGTAGATCAGTACCTGACTAACAGACAGACTAACAGACAGACAGACTAACAGACAGACAGACAGACAGACAGACTGACAGACTGACGGACTAGTGGTCAGAGTGGTTGACTGACCGACACAGAAGGGCATGGGCGCTCTCAGCTCGCTCATTGGCAGCTCTGCACTGAAGTAATACTGAGAGTTGAGTAGCGTGGCGTTCTGGAAGTGAATGGGCACCGGATAACAGCGCAGGATCTCTGCAGTTCCTCTCCTCTGCCTGCGGGGGCGCTCCTCCTCCACCACCACCTGGTACTTACTGCAGACAGATAGACAGACAGACAGACAGGTTGATATGTGTTCCTGATCTGTGACATCATCAAAGGTCTGTCAGTTATCATTTTTATTGGGCGACAAAGAGAGGTTTAAAAAGTGTAAGTACAGGTATAGCAAGGCGGTGAGGGAAGCTAACGGCTGTATGCTGAGAGACTACAACACCAATTCTCAGCCAACGAGTCTGCTTCTGTCTGGAAGGGGCTCAGACAGATTACAAACTAAAAAACCTACGCCAGGATCCTGTTTGTGGACTTCAGCTCTGCCCTCAACACAATCATCCCAGCTCTGCTACAGGACAAGCTCTCCCAGCTGAGTGTGCCTGACTCCACCTGTAGGTGGATCACTGACTTCTACTCTGCCATCACTGAGTCTATCCTCTCCTCCTCCATCACCATATGGTACGCTGCTGCCACTGCCAAGGACAAAAGCAGACTGCAGCGTATCATCGCTCTGCCAAGAAGGTGATTGGCTGCAATCCGCCCTCCCTCCAGGACCTGTACGCCTCCAGGACTCTGAGGCATGCACGAAAGATTGTGGCTGACCCCTCTCACTCTGGACACACACTCTTTGAGACTCTCCCCTCTGGCAGGAGGCTGCGGTTCATCAGGACCAGAATCTCACGCCACAAAAACTCTCTTTCCATCTGCAGCTGGCCTCATCAACAAGACCAAAGACCCCCACCTACTCTGCCCCCCCCAGTAAGAAACAGTCGCACAACATCTTGGTCATTCACCTGTCACACACTGCGTTCTGTTGATTTTGCACATCTGTACTTTATATGCACACAACCCTATTCATGTTTACAGCGTACATATCTTTTTATATTTTTTATATTACTATTATTACTGTTATCTTCATTCAGATTTTATATTTAGTTGTTTACAGTATTTCCTTTTTATACTTATGCTTCTAATTACTCTATATTTTATATTCTTTGTTATGCACCAATACACCAAGCCAGAAACCAACATGTATGATCCATCATCTGTTTGATCATCTCTCAGTGCTCCTCCTAAAATGTTCCTATATCCTGTCATGATCCAGGATTCAGGAGCTGATCCGGAGACAGCGTTAGCTACCGAGCTGGTGCGCTAGGAAGTAGATAAGTTTTTCTGCTTTAAACAAACGTTGTTTTACTGTAACAATCTAAAATATGTTTTCATCACTCTGTAGCTGAACAACATGAAACTGAGAGTCTGGTACTCGTGCATGTGCACATCTAAAGCGGCGTCTCTCTGGCTCTGCAGGAGGACGTTTCTCTTAAGATTTGCTGTAAACTGTATCTTTTGGTTTGGAGGGCTGACTGTTGGATATTAGCAACTGGATTTCTAATCACATACAGGCCCGACACATAAAGCTGCTCTCCTCCTCTTCTCCTCCATCTGTTGGTTCATTATTCAGCTGCACAGAAAGGTCAGCTCTGCCTCTCCTCCATCACTCTCCCCTTCACTTTTATTAACTCTGGAACTTTATAACGCTCTGACATTAGACTGATAATTCGCATCTGTGCACGTATTAAATTCTGTTTGTGGCTACAGGACATAAAGACACAACACGAAGGGAAAACGTCCCACATGAAAAATCATCACTGTCTGTTTGTCAGCTGATCTGAATTCAAAATCAATTCCTGTTCTCCAGTGCGGTGTGAGAAGAAGAATCAGAGCTGTAAAGGACAGATAAATACCAGCTATCTGTCTGGATGACAGACTAGAGGAGGAGTCTCATAAATCATGCTCGTTACAATGGTGATTTACAGCTTCTGTGATGGTGCTTCAAGATGGTTTCAGACTGCTGAGCAGAACTCAGACTGTTCAGGATGTTATTGAACTCCGCAGACGTTACAAATTCCTGCAAAGCTCTATGGAAACTCTAAGGACTACGGAAACTATAACCTCTTCCTATGGACATAAATAATCTACAGACTTTAAGAAAAACTCTGCAGAAACTCTACTGACTCTACTCAGACTCTACAAGAACTCTACGGACTGTAAAAGAACTCTTCGGACCCCTCAGGAACTGTATGGACTCTACAACAATTCCATGGCCCCTACAAGAACTCTACAGTCTCTACAGGGACTCAACAGGAACTCTACAGACACTACAAGAACTCTGCGAACCCTACAAGAACTCTCCAGACCCTACAAGAACTCTACTGACTCTAAAATACCTCTATAGACCCTACAAGAACTCTACTGACTCTAAAATAACTCTATAGACCCTACAAGAACTCTACGGACTCTACAAGAACTCTACAAACCCTACAAGAACTCTACAGACCCTACAAGAACTCTACTGACTCCAAAATAACTCTACAGACCCTACAAGAACTCTACTGACTCTACAGGAACCCTACAAGAAATCTACAAACTCTACAAGAACTCTACAGACCGTACAAGAACTCTACTGACTCTACAAGAACTCTACTGGCTCTAGAAGAACTCTACGAACTCTACAGACCCTACAAGAACTCTACTGACTCTAAAATAACTCTACAGACCCTACAAGAACTCTACTGGCTCTAAAATTACTCTACAGACCCTACAAGAACTCTACTGACTCTAGAAGAACTCTACGAACTCTACAGACCCTACAAGAACTCTACTGACTCCACAATAACTCTACGAACTCTACAAGAACTCTACAGACCCTACAAGAACTCTACTGACTCTACAAGAACTCTACTGACTCTAAAATAACTCTACAGACCCTACAAGAACTCTACGAACTCTACAAGAACTCTACAGACCCTACAAGAACTCTACGAACTCTACAAGAACTCTACAGACCCTACAAGAACTCTACTGACTCTAAAATAACTCTACAGACCCTACAAGAACTCTACGAACTCTACAAGAACTCTACAGACCCTACAAGAACTCTACTGACTCTAAAATAACTCTACAGACCCTATAAGAACTCTACGAACTCTACAAGAACTCTACAGACCCTGCAAGAACTCTACTGACTCTAAAATAACTCTACAAACCCTACAAGAACTCTGCTGACTCTACAAGAACTCTATAGACCCTACAAGAACTCTACAGACCCTACAAGAACTCTTCTGACTCTAAAATAACTCTACAGACCCTACAAGAACTCTACTGACTCTAAAATAACTCTACAGACCCTACAAGAAATCTGCTGACTCTACAAGAACTCTACAGACCCTACAAGAACTCTGCTGACTCTACAAGAACTCTACAGACCCTACAAGAACTCTACTGACTCTAAATTAACTCTACGAACCCTACAAGAACTCTACGAACCCTACAACTCTACAGAACCAACAAGAACTCTACAGACCCTACAAGAACTCTACTGACTCCAAAAAAACTCTACGAACCCTACAAGGACTCTACAGACCCTACAAGAACTCTACTGACTCTAAAATAACTCTACAGACCCTACAAGAACTCTACGAACTCTACAAGAACTCTACAGACCCTACAAGAACTCTACTGGCTCTAAAATAACTCTACAGACCCTATAAGAACTCTACTGACTCTACAAGCACTCTACGAACCCTACAAGAACTCTACTGACTCTAAAATAACTCTATAGACCCTACAAGAACTCTACGGACTCTACAAGAACTCTACAAACCCTACAAGAACTCTACAGACCCTAGAAGAACTCTACTGACTCTACAGGAACTCTACAAGAACTCTACAAACCCTACAAGAACTCTACTGACTCTACAAGAACTCTACGAACCCTACAACAACTCTACAGACCCTACAAGAACTCTGCTGACTCTACAAGAACTCTACAGACCCTACAAGAACTCTACTGACTCTAAAATAACTCTACAGACCCTACAAGAACTCTACGAACCCTACAAGAACTCTACTGACTCTAAAATAACTCTACAGACCGTACAAGAACTCTACGAATCCTACAAGTACGCTACAGACTCTACAAGAACTCTACGAACCCTACAAGAACTCGACTGACTCTACAAGAACTATATGAATCCTACAAGAACTCTACTGATTCTACAAGAAATCTACAGACCCTACAAGAACTCTACTGACTCTAAAATAACTCTACTGACTCTAAAATAACTCTACAGACCCTACAAGAACTCTACTGACTCTAAAAGAATTCTACGAACCCTACAAGAACTCTACTGACCCTAAAATAACTCTATAGACCCTACAAGAACTCTACGGACTCTACAAGAACTCTACAAACCCTACAAGAACTCTACTGACTCCAAAATAACTCTACAGACCCTACAAAAACTCTACAGACCCTACAAGAACTCTACAAACCCTACAAGAACTCTACTGAGTCTACACAAACTTCCTGTAGTTAGACTGAGCCAGACCTCTGGTGGAACGTGCTGACGTGCTGACATATTGCGGTAAGCAAGTTGTGTCATTTCCGGTGTTTCTGTGGCAGCGTCTCTGTACTCTCTGTGCTCTGGTGAATCCTACTAGCCTGCTTTCTGCTTTCTCACTTCAGTTGCTTAAAACGTCTACTCCAAGTCTTAATCCACACTAGTTCTGTTGAAGCACTCATAGCTCTCCTCCTTTCTACGACGTTCTCGCTAATCTCTTAGCTGTTGTTTGCAAGTTACTAGCCTTGGTAGCTACATTAGCTTTACTGCTAGCGATGGCTTCTCCCTCTGCTCTCTCTTGCCCGGTGTGCCACATGTTCAGTTATGCCTCTGCCTCCTTTAGTGACAGTGGTAATTGTAACAAGTGTAGCTTATTTGCTGCGTTGGAGGCGAGGCTTAGTGAATTAGAAGCGCGGCCACATAGCATAGCCTTAGCTCCTGCTAGCGGTCCTCCGGTAACTCCCGTTCAGCCGGGACGTTGGATAAGTGTGCGCCAGAAGCGTAGCTCCAAGCCGAAGCCCACGGCTCACCACCAGCCTGTTCACGTCTCCAACCGCTTTTCCCCACTCAGCGACACACCCGCTGACGATAAAGCTCTGGTTATTGGCAGCTCTATTTTGCGGAACGTGAAGTTAGCAACACCAGCGGCCATAGTCAAATGTATCCCTGGGGCCAGAGCGGGCGACATCGAATCAAATTTGAAACTGCTGGCTAAAGATAAACGTAGATTCAGTAAGATTGTTATTCACGTCGGCGGCAATGACACCCGGTTACGCCAATCGGAGGTCACTTAAATTAATGTTGCCTCGGTGTGTGAATATGCAAAAACGATGTCGGACTCCGTAGTTTTCTCTGGACCCCTCCCTAATCTGACCTCTGATGACATGTTTAGCCGCATGTCATCATTTAATCGCTGGCTGTCCAGGTGGTGTCCAGCAAACAATGTGGGTTTCGTTAATAATTGGCAAACTTTCTGGGGGAAACCTGGTCTCATTAGGAGAGACGGCATTCATCCCACTTTGGATGGAGCTGCTCTCATTTCTAGGAACCTGGAAAATTTTATTAGCAGATTAAATCCCTGACAACCCAGAGTTGAGACCAGGACAGAGAGCTGCAGTCCTATACGCCTCTCTGAGCTTCTAGTTCACTTACCCAGCCATAGTTTTCATAGTTTTATACCAACGGTGTCTGTCCCCCGACCACCTAAATTATTTAAATCTAAAATTAAACAAAGAGGAGTTGTGCAAAACAACCTCATAGAAATTAAAACCTCTTCTGTGACAGAAAGACAAAACAGGAGAATTAAATGCGGACTGTTAAATATCAGGTCTCTTTCGTCTAAAGCAGTGTTAGTAAACGAATTAATATCAGATAATCATATTGATTTACTCAGTCTCACTGAAACCTGGCTGTGTCCTGATGAATATGTCAGTCTAAATGAATCCACTCCTCCCAGTCATAATAATACCCACATTCCTCGAGGCAGCGGCCGAGGAGGGGGAGTTGCAGCCATTTTTAACTCTAGTCTGTTAATCAGCACCAAACCTAAACTAGATTATAATTCTTTTGAAAGCCTTGTTCTTAGTCTTTTACATCCGACCTGGAAAACCTCGCAGCCACTTTTATTTATTATTGTGTACCGTGCTCCTGGCCCGTATTCTGAATTTATATCTGAATTCTCAGAGTTTTTATCCAGTTTAGTTCTAAAATCAGATAAAGTTATTATTGTAGGCGACTTTAACATTCATGTCGACGTTGATAATGACTCCCTGGCTACTGCGTTTATCACATTATTAGACTCCATTGGCTTCAGTCAGGGTGTACATGAGCCCACTCACTGTTTTAACCATACCCTCGATCTAGTTCTGACGTATGGAATTGAAATTGATAACCTAACAGTCTTTCCACAGAATCCCTCGCTATCGGATCATTATTTGATTACTTTTGATTTCTTTTTACTCGACTACACGCCACTTAGCAACAGTTACTATACCAGATGTTTATCAGATAGTGCTGTCGCAAAATTTAAGAAAATGATTACTCCGTCGTTAAATTCAATCCCAAGTCCTTTAGTAACAGAGGTTTCCCGTACCGATTTTAACCTCTCCCGAATTGATCAATTTGTTGATAGCGCCGTAAGCTCGCTGCGAACAACACTTGACTCTGTAGCTCCTCTTAAAAAGAAGTTAACAAAACAAAGAAAGTTCGCTCCTTGGTATAACTCTGAAACCCGTAAATTAAAGCAAATATCGCGAAAGTTTGAAAGGAATTGGCGATTAACCAAACTGGAAGAATCTCGTGTAATCTGGGCAGACAGTCTCAAAACTTATAAGAGGGGCCTCCGCAATGCCAGAGCAAACTATTACTCAGCTTTAATAGAAGAAAACAAAAATAACCCCAGGTTTCTTTTCAGCACTGTAGCCAGGCTGACTGAGAGTCAAAGCTCTATTGAGCCTTGTATTCCTTTAACCCTTAGCAGTAATGATTTTATGAGCTTCTTTAATGACAAAATTCTAGCTATTAGAGACAAAATTCATGACGACCTGTCCTCAGATAGTACCTATCTAACCTCAAACACAGCTGTAACACCTAATATTTATTTAGATTCCTTCTCCCCAATTTCTCTTCAAGAATTGACCGCAGTGATTTCATCATCTAAATCATCAACGTGTCTCTTAGACCCCATCCCAACTAGGCTACTCAAGGAGGTCTTACCTTTAGATAACACCCATATATTAGACATGATCAATATATCCTTATTAACAGGCTATGTACCACAGTCTTTTAAGGTAGCTGTAATTAAACCTCTCCTAAAAAGCCCACCCTGGATCCAGAGGTGTTAGCCAACTATAGACCAATATCTAATCTTACCTTTATGTCAAAGATCCTTGAGAAAGTAGTCGCAGACCAGCTGTGTGATTTTCTCCAGGATAATAATTTATTTGAGGAATTACGGTCAGGATTTAGAGCGCATCATAGCACTGAGACAGCTCTAGTGAAAATTACAAATGACCTTCTGATTGCTTCAGACAAAGGACTCGTCTCTGTACTTGTTTTATTAGATCTTAGTGCAGCGTTTGACACTGTTGACCATGAAATTCTGTTACAGAGACTGGAACACCTAATTGGCCTAAAAGGTTCTGCACTAAGCTGGTTTAAATCTTATTTATCTGATCGTTTTCAATTTGTTGACGTTCATAATGAATCATCCGTACGTACTAAAGTTTGTTTTGGAGTTCCGCAAGGTTCTGTGCTTGGACCAATCCTATTTATTCTATATATGCTTCCTTTAGGTAACATCATTAGAAATCACTCTATAAATTTCCATTGTTATGCGGATGATACACAGTTGTATTTATCGATAAAGCCAGAAAAAAGGGATCAATTAACTAAACTTCATAATTGTCTTAAAGACATAAAAACCTGGATGAGCACCAATTTCCTGATGTTAAATTCAAACAAAACTGAAGTTATTGTTCTTGGCCCCAAACAACTCAGAGACTCTTTATCTGATGACATAGTTTCTCTCGATGGCATTGCTCTGGCCTCTACCACTACCGTAAGAAACCTCGGAGTAACATTTGATCAAGATCTGTCTTTCAATTCTCATTTAAAACAAACCTCACGGACTGCATTTTTTCATCGGCGTAATATTGCAAAAATTAGGCCTATCTTGACCCAAAAAGATGCAGAAAAATTGGTCCACGCTTTTGTTACCTCGAGGCTGGATTACTGTAACTCTCTACTATCAGGTAGCTCTAGTAAATCATTAAAAACTCTTCAGCTAATTCAGAATGCAGCAGCACGTGTACTAACAGGAACTAAGAAACGAGATCATATTTCTCCTGTTTTAGCTTCTCTGCACTGGCTCCCTGTAAAATCCAGAATTGAATTTAAAATCCTACTGTTAACTTATAAAGCTCTAAATGGTCAAGCTCCATCATATCTTAGAGAGCTCATAGTGCCTTATTATCCCACCAGAACTCTGCGCTCTGAGAACGCAGGGTTACTTGTGGTCCCTAAAGTCTCCAAAAGTAGATCAGGAGCCAGAGCCTTCAGCTATCAGGCTCCTCTCCTGTGGAATCATCTTCCTGCTACGGTCCGGGAGGCAGACACCGTCTCCACATTTAAGGCTAGACTTAAGACTTTCCTCTTTGATAAAGCTTATAGTTAGGGCTGGCTCGGGCTTGCCTTGTACCAGCCCCTAGTTAGGCTGACTTAGGACCGGAGGACCACCTTTAATGCACCGGGCACCTTCTCTCTCTCTCTCTCTCTCTCTCGCTCTCTCTCTCTCCCTCTCTCTCTCATATCCTATTACTGTATCTATTTTACTCGGCCATTCTGGATGTCACTAACTCGGTTTCTTCTCCGGAGCCTTTGTGCTCCACTGTCTCTCAGGTTAACTCGTATTGCAGCGGTGCCTGGATAGTGTGACGTGTGTGGTTGTGCTGCTGCCGTGGTCCTGCCAGATGCCTCCTGCTGCTGCTGCTGCTGCTGCTGCCATCATTAATCATTAGTCATACTTCTACTGCTATTATAGACATATGATTATTATCATACATGTAGACTGCCTGATACTAATATATACTTTCAACATATTGTACCACAGTAGCCAGAACTATAACGACAGTATTATTACTTTCATGAATGTTGTTGTAAGCTACTGTCATTACCGAGGATGTCATACAGATTACTGTATTGTGTCATACAGATTACTGTTAATTTGTTATGCTGATCTGTTCTGTACGACATCTACTGCACGTCTGTCCGTCCTGGAAGAGGGATCCCTCCTCAGTTGCTCTTCCTGAGGTTTCTACCATTTTTTTCCCCCGGTAAAGGGGTTTTTTTGGGGAGTTTTTCCTTATCCGCTGTGAGGGTCTAAAGGACAGAGGGATGTCGTATGCTGTAAAGCCCTGTGAGGCAAATTGTATTTGTGATATTGGGCTTTATAAATAAAATTGATTGATTGATTGATTGATACTGACTCTACAAGAACTCCACGAACCCTACAAGAACTCTATGGACTCTATAACAACTCCACTGACCCTACAAGAACTCTACTGACTCTAAAATAACTCTACAGACCCTACAAGAACTCTACTGACTCTACAAGAACTCTACTGACTCTACAAGAACTTTATGAACTCTACAAGAACTCTACAGACCCTGCAAGAACTCTACTGACTCTAAAATAACTCTACAAACCCTACAAGAACTCTGCTGACTCTACAAGAACTCTATAGACCCTACAAGAACTCTACAGACCCTACAAGAACTCTACAGACTCTGATATAACTCTACTGACCCTACAAGAACTCTACAGACTCTACAAGAACTCTACGAACCCTACAAGAACTCTACTGACTCTACAAGAACTCTACGAATCCTACAAGAACGCTACAGACTCTACAAATACTCTACGAACCCTACAAGAACTCTTCTGACTCTGAAGGAACTCTACAGACTCTACAAGAACTCTACGGATCCTACAAGAACTCTACTGACTCTAAAATAACTCTACAGACCCTACAAGAACTCTACTGACTCTACAAGAACTGTACGAACCCTACAAGAACTCTACTGACTCTACAAGAACTCAACGAATCCTAAAAGAACTCTACTGACCCTACAAGAACTCTACAGACTCTCCAAGAACTCTACGAACCCTACAAGAACTCTACAGACCCTACAAGAACTCTACTGACTCTAAAATAACTCTACAGACCCTACAAGAACTCTACTGACTCTACAAGAACTCAACCAATCCTACAAGAACTCTACTGACCCTACAAGAACTCTACAGACTCTACAAGAACTCTACGAACCCTACAAGAACTCTACGAATCCTACAAGAACGCTACAGACTCTACAAATACTCTACGAACCCTACAAGAACTCTTCTGACTCTGAAGGAACTCTACAGACTCTACAAGAACTCTACAGACCCTACAAGAACTCTACAGACTCTGAAATAACTATACAGACCCTACAAGAACTCTACTGACTCTACAAGAACTCAACGAATCCTACAAGAACTCTACTGACCCTACAAGAACTCTACAGACTCTACAAGAACTCTACGAACCCTACAAGAACTCTACTGACTCTACAAGAACTCTACGAATCCTACAAGAACGCTACAGACTCTACAAATACTCTACGAACCCTACAAGAACTCTTCTGACTCTGAAGGAACTCTACAGACTCTACAAGAACTCTGCGAACCCTACAAGAACTCTACTGACTCTACAAGAACTCTACGAATCCTACAAGAACGCTACAGACTCTACAAATACTCTACGAACCCTACAAGAACTCTTCTGACTCTGAAGGAACTCTACAGACTCTACAAGAACTCTACGGACCCTATAAGAACTGTTGAAGTGTTAAAAACTTGAATTATTCCACAGATTTGGCCAACTTGACGATGAAGCAGCAGCTGATCGCAGAGGGACAGTCTGCAGCTCTGTTTTCCACCAGCCAGAGCTGGACCTGAACGCAGCACAGTGAGTGTTGTTGAGCAATGTTCGTGTCCCGAGGGAAAGGCTGGAAACAATAGTTGTGTTTTTTACTGGAAACAGACGCAGGACAGAAGTCATAGATCACGCACGCACACACACACACACACACACACACACACACACACACACACACACACACACACACACACACACACAGGGTGTGGATGTTGAAACTGCAGTATTGTCATATTTCCTGCTGGACAGGAAACTAAAGGAGGACAGGAAGACACACACACTAACCCCCCCCCCCCCCCCCCCCACACACACACACACACACACACACACACTCTGCAGCAGTATCTGTATTGTTTGATTTCCACAGAAATAAAGAGAAAAGAAGCAGATTCAATCATTACTTCCTCCTCCTCACTCCTTTCTCTTCATCTCTTTCTTTCCCCTTCATCTTTGACAAACCGTCTCCAATCACATTCCTTCACGCTCACGTTGCCACACTTGTGTGTGTGTGTGTGACAGTAATCTGATTACAGCTGCAGGTCGCCTGCGGCAACACCTTTTGTCCTGTGATGTGAGGCTCTTATACATGAATGTGTCACTGTTTGTCAGTGTGTGTGTTGGTGTGTGTTGGTGTGCCGGAGGGCCGATGCTCGCTCTGGTGTCAGATGAGACAAAAGCAAAGTTAAATATAAACACACAAACATGAAATCATATCTCAGAGCAGCATCTGTTCAATCTGATGGGTTTCACATAAAATATCATGTCAATTAACACACCGCACATCTCACACACACACACACACACACACACACACACACTCTTTACATCCTCAGTCTTGTTCCTGCATGAAAAGAAAAACATAAATCTGGATTCGCCTGAAATGATCCTTTTTCTTCTTTTGACTCGTCGGTGTGTCGACGTGTGTTTTATAGAAACGCTCTTTTCTCCCAGGCTGCCTGAACAACCCACCAGCTGCGAGCTGGCTTCATTTGATTTTGCTTTATTTATTGATCCTTTAACCGGGAAAAGGGACATAATTGGTGACACTCTGAACGGCGGGATGTTTGATTGTTGATGGACACTTGAGTCCCGCAGTGACGGAGGAAGTGAAGCAGCTGCTGAAGGCTGTAATGAGTGCTGAGTGGACCCTGAGTACACTTTCAACTTCATTCAGCACACAGCTGGTGTGACAGTGAGCGCAGGCGCTGATAAACGTTTATCTTGAGTCACAGAGATTCAGAAATCAACGACAGAAAGTCATCTGCCAGGAGTGTGCACGTTCGTGTACTGCCACATGGCGTCCGTACAACCCCGTGTTTTGTTGTTGATGCAGAGTAAAAGTCGCTCTGATCTCTGTCTCTCATCTGCTACATGAAGACGTTTCTATTCAACGAATCATCATCTAACAACTCGTATGACATCATACCAACGATTGTGATATTGGGCTTCATAAATAAAATTGAAACTGAATTGAAAATCAGGGGGCTCAGGTTTAAAACTAGAGTCCCTGCCCGTGCCTCCGCCCACCAGTCCACCCTGTGGTTGTATGACTCCGCCCAGAAGATCTATACAATCAGCACAGTTTCAAGATTAGAGTCAACAATTCAGTATCTGACCAAATGTCTCCCCTCTGTTTCTGAGATATGACGTTTAAACATGATGATATCACAGTCAAGCTGACCTTTGACCTTTTGACCTCCATTATTTTATCCTGTTAGACATTTGTGTTAACTTCGGTCATGATTAGTGGATGAATTCTTCAGTTATGGACAAAAACATGTTTTGTGAGGTGACGTTTGACCTTCGGCTACAAAAAACTAATCAGTTTATTCTTCAGTCGAAGTGGACGTTTGTGCCAAATTTGAAGAAATTCCTTTGAGGCACTCTTAAGATATTGTGTTCATAAGCATGGGACAGGCGTATGTAAGGACATATTGACGGACAACCCGAAAACATAATGCCTCTGACCTCGGTGTGTACGTCTTCTTATTCTGCTGTGTTCAGGATGTTTCTGGGTGTGTAGCCTTAAGCCAAAATTGCACACGCAAGTGAGGTCAGAACTTCACAAAAATGAAGCCATCGGAGACAGACAAGGTTACACTGACCTTGATGTTTGACCACCAAAAACTAATAAGTTCATTGTTGAGTTCAAGTGTACATTTTCACCAAATTTAAATAAATTCCCTCACGGTGTATTTGAGATATCCTGTTCATGAGAAAGAGACAGGTGCAAGGTCACAGTGATCTTGGACCCATGACCACCAAAAACAAATCAGCTCATCCTCAAGTCCAAGCAGACGTTTGAGCCAAATTTGAGGAGATTCCCTCGCCATGTTCTTGAGATATCATGATCATGAGAATGAGATGGACGGACAGACAAACCACAAACATAACGCATCCACAGCAGCCATCCATAAAGCCACACATACTGAAGAAGAGGTATCAAAACATCTTTTGAGAGGTCACAGTGACCTTGACTTTTGACCACTACATTCCAATCAATTCATCCTTGACTCCAAGTGGACTTCTGTGCCAAATTTGGGGGAATTCCCTCGTGGTGATATTGAAACATTACAGCCACAAGAAAGAGATGGCTAGGCCACAGAGACCTTGACCTTTATGTATTAAAATTTGTTTATCAGGATAAAGTCCCTTGAGATATGCGATCTTGCTGGCTAAATGTAACCACGTGTGTGTGATGGCTAAACGTAACCATGTGTGTGTGTGTTGTTGAAGAAAAAAGAAAACATTCGGTGGTGTTGTACCAATGCAGCGCTTTTATTTTGAAAGAGACTGTATGCAAACTGTACATTTCCTGTGAAAACAGAAGTGTATTTTGAAAACAGACGATACATGTAACAGGCTGAAGTTGACACGGTTACGTCATGTGTTGATGACCAAATGTGGACATGTGACAAGGTCGCAGTGAGGGCGTGATGGTTAAACAAAACGGTCTTGTGACTATAACACAGATACTTTGGGGATTAACGTCGTCACACATAACTAAAACTGAGCTCGTTGGATGTTTGACGTCGAGTCTTCACGTGTAATTTTTTGATTTCGATTCTGCAGAAACGTTAAAAAAACAGGTGAAAATAACTCACTCTGTCATACTCTGACGTTTTTGCCAAAAAAAGTTTGGGGCTAACATAGAGAGGACACGTCTGTGAAAGGGAGACTTGCTGGTTCCTACATTCGGATATCTGGAGGTCAGAGGTCAAGGAGGCCACTGTGAAAATGGCCGCGTAGCACCCAGTACCACTGAGAAGGAGTTTCAGCTGCATTTGATACCAGCTCTTAACTCTGTCCTCTATGACCTTCGACAGACAGGAGTGTCGGCAGGGATCTGGTGGGTCTGAAAGGGTTAAAGGTCAGAGCGGCCCTGCTGACGGCAGGCGGCTGACGTCTGGGCTCTGACGTGCCGTTCACAGACAGATGATGTGTGTTGTTCTACCTGATCAGGAGAACAAAGCGTCTTTGTTGCTTTCACTGTGTCGCAGAGATAAAACGTCCGTTCATAACAAGAGACGAGCCGAAGCATCTCTGTGTTCCTGACTCAAAGGCAAGGAAGTGCTCAGTGTGTTTATGTGTGACTGACTGTGTGCGTCTGTGTGTTTGTGTGTGATTGTGTGTGATTGACACATTAGCTGTTAATCCCTTGTTAATCCTCGGTGTTAGCAGCAGGCTCTGATTAGCCCCGCCCGCTGATCGTTAATTAACCAAATCCCTCGTTACAGCCCGACGACGGAGAGCAGACAGCTGTTGACATGACGACTGTTACCGCGGATACAGCCTCCCCGTGGGCCCCGACAACGGAGATTTAGCAGAGTGTGTCTGAGTCAGACTGTAGAAAGTTTGCAGTGGTAATTATCTGCATTCACATCCAAGAAGGAAACAGTGGAGACAAACAGACGACGTCTGACGGATAAAAACGTCTCATCAGATAAATAAATAACTGAGTTTCCATTAATCTGCTGAATTCTTCATCGGACAATCACAACTCTCACATCAATGTTTCATTGTTCACTTTCATATCTGAGTAAAAAAAAAACCCTTCTGATTTAATAATAAAGGGACAAAACGACATAACCTGCTCTTCCTGCTCTGTTTCTCAGCTTCCTGTCCAGACAGGAAGAAGCTCCTCTGACGCTCACACACTGATGATAGCTCAGGTCCAGGTGAGTTCTTCATGTGCTGCTCACTTTAGAGGTTTTGGACTGTTTTGTTTCTATGAGACGGCGTCTTTCAGACCGGAGGACACAATATGTCCAGCGTGAACGTTTAGGTTTATTAAAAAATTAAAACTCATAATAAGAGCTGATCCATTTTATATCTTCATCTGAACTCACAGTGTGGGACAGTGTCTAAAAATGAAAATCCATTTTCACGTTAACTTGGTTAATCACGGTAATTATGGTGTATTTTGCTGCAGCTGGGCTCCTGAAGTTCATCGTGGCGTTCACAGCGGTATCAACGTGGCGGCGTGTATTATGAAGAAGGAACAAGTTCATTCCCTCTTCAGTCGTCTGGAAGTGGTTCAGCTTCACAACGTCCGACATTGAGTAGACCGCCGTCTGCTGTAACGTTTGTCTTCAGTTAGAAATATCGCCCTCTATCTGAAGACAACAAGAACTTGTTCACGTGACCACTGTAATATCTCATTCTCAGGTTTATCAAAAGCCCCTTTTACACTGCCAGATTTTCGGCGAATGTTGCGAGCGTTTAGACACAGAGCCGGATTGGCGAGTTGATCTGAGGTGCCCAATTTTCCACCTCGTAGAGTAGACATATTGGTGGAACCCTTTTAGTTTAAACAGAGCGAGGCGGCCTTCTGCCACGGGAGGAGCTGTTGACGACTTGTGGGAGGAGCTGTTGATGACGCCACACGTGCGAGCCACTGGCGGTGGATAAACAGGAAACAGCTGATAGCAGGAATTAGCGAGCAGCTAGTAGCAAGAGGGAAACACAAACCTGACAGACACTGCTACACGTTTTGTTACCTGCTCACGCCCCCATTGCCCTGAAAAAGGCACTTTCTGTATAAACAAAGTTACAAAAAAATAAAGTTTACAGAGGCCTGTTGATTCTTCCTGGATATCTCAGTCACTGTACTGCACCTCAGGAAGTTCTCACGCACTGCTCGTATGTTTTCCTACCAACAGCATGGCATCAGAATTCTTACATATCCCACGTAATCATGCTGCAGTAAGTCAATCAATCAATCAATCAATCAATCAATCAGTTTAATTTATAAAGCCCAATATCACAAATCACAGTCGTGATGTTCGTGAGTGTTAATTCTGACAGCTATTTTAGAATTCGTCTCAATTGTGAGACGAATACAATTTAATCATTTTTATCCTTCACAGTTTCAGTCGATGAAATTTCAAAACATTTTTAAATTTAATTTTAATTTTAAAAGCAAACTGCTTTATAATAATTGAAACTTGAAACCATTTTTTTATGTAAATATGTATAAACAGTCCGACACACTGCCGAGGAGGCGAGAACATGTGCAGTTAGATTTTCAATCTGGCTGCCTTTTTTTTCGTTGATAGGCAAACATACACGGTGTGATCACCTTGAAACATACATATATCTCTGCCAGCCTAGCTGTGTTTAAAGCAGCTGTGTGGAACTTTTTACCATTAATAAAACTGTCCCTAGTTCGTATCACCCCCACTTGGAGATACGCATATTTATTTGAACCCAACAGCGACAAAAAAGCCTTTCTCTATATGGCTGTTTAGCGTAGCCTAGCTCGGGTCGGACACACAGCGGAAGTCAGAAAACCAGAATACGGCACCCGAGGCGGAAGTGATTCTGCTCACCCGCAGCAGCCCACAGCGATTAAACCACAGAAGAAGAAGGAGCCGTGTTTACAGTTCTTCGAGGAAGCAGTACGCAACGGGCATTGCTGAACACATAACACCTAACAGTTTTACCAGAGATGTATCTGTGAGGACTTGGTTGTACTTTTGATGTCATGGCGGATAACGAAGGAACATCATGTAAAATGATCTGTGACTGTGACCATGAACACAAATATACAGCAGGCAGTTGTCCTCAGTTTATAAGAAATTCAGAGCTACACCAGAACATTTATGAACAGGTCTTACTTTACTACTAACTTGTGTGTAACGTTAGCATGTTAGCATGTTTCCACTAATTACTTGGACTGACCTAACGTTAGTAGCGTTAGCTTTGCAAGCGAAGGCTGCAGGTAACAGCTTTGCTGTGTTAGGATTATGTTATGTCTTCACTGTGTATCTTCACATAAAAGAATACTCAGACGATTTGGGAGTTATGCCCTTTCTCTGTCATTTTCATATTGAGACAACATGATCAATATCTTTTTTGTGTCTGCACGTCCAGTGGCTGGGTCTCAGCCTTTAGCATTGGGCTGATAGAGGGTCAGTACGTCCTGCGCTGTGATCTGCGGAGGGATACGACGGTGATCAGGCACAGACGCAGCTTGTAAACAAAACTCAGCTGTTTATTTAGCCTAGCGATATCTCCAGATTTTAGCAGCTGCAATGGACGACTTTGAACGGGATTTTGAAGAGTTTCTTGTAGCGGACACAGATCCAGAGCCATACCTGTTTGAGCCGGAGCACACAGATGAGGAACTCCATGTGTTGGATGCTGAGCAGAGATGAGAGAGGCTGAATCCTCCGCTGCTATTTTCCTGCACATAGTGGGATTTGGTGCTGCCATAGTTGGGGAGATATATCATCAGGAGGAAAACCGCCGCAGAGAGTGCATCACAAGGAATGAAGACTTTGCAGCAATCACTAATCCTGGTGTGATTGAAACTTTTTTTCATGTTCTTAAGATGAACTGAAAAAACGCTCCAGGCCTGCAGGAGCTGATGGACAGCTTTCAGTCGTGTGAGTAATGTCGTCCGTGTCGTCTCTTTGTTTGCTTTTACCGAGTGACCAAACGTACCTGTCCCAGAGCCAGCTGCAGCTGTTGCTCACCGGTGTATCCATCCGCTCAAGACGTACTGACAGAGTTTTCTTTTCACATAATAATGTGGCCTGGCAGATGACTTGTTAACTGTTTATTCCTCCTTACACCGAACGTACACGGCTGCTTCTCATTGTTTCCAGGAGCACAACAACGGTTACTACATTACCCAGAATAACTTGAGGCTCACACTACTACGGTAGCCTTAGTAGCTCAAAATATACAACAGATTAGATTAGATCAGAACAGAAACACGACAGGAGAATTTACTGAGTAATTTTGTTGTTTCCACTATTTACTTGGACTGACCTGACGTTAGTTAATCCTCTCGCTCTCCAAAACAAATGCATGCGGTAATTGCCGGCTTTACAACACCAGGCTGTGGGTGTCATACCGCTTCGACCAAAGGGGCGCTATAATCAACAAAAACGAAAAGTTCCGCACAGCTGCTTTAAGGCAAGGATGGTGTGTCGGCGTCATGACCAGAAACACATCCAACACGCTAACAAACATTCAATTACATCACTGTCGCAGCACGAGCAGTCACACGCACACAGCTTCTCTGATGCTTCAGCTCTCATTACTCTTCTTTCTTCTTATTTTACTCAGTGAAAAGTGTGTGTGCCCACTACTCAGGCACAAATTGATGACACTCACTGACCTGAAGGTGCCGCTGTTCTCACAATTATCTTGAGACCAGCTCAGCTTACAGTCACAATTCTCTCACTGTAGTCATCTCTCACTCCACCTGCATCTTTGCTCAGAATTTTGTGTTTTTTTTCCCCTCAGTTTTCTCTAAATCATTTTTTCGTGTACTTGTTGGTCCAGTCGCCCTGGAACATTGGCAGAATCATCTACGCATATCGTTGATCTAAAGTTATCAAAGGAAGGTAGGTGTGAGGAAGGTCTTTATTCTCATGTGTTCAGGAAGACCTTCTTTTTGACAATTTGTACTTGTTGCAGTTAAACTAGTTTGGAATATTGTTCTGCCAATATAAAATGTTATTGTATGATTATTCGTCTCTGTATGACGTACACTGTTAAGTTTTTGTTGTTGTATGTTGACACATCTGCTGACACTGAGCTTTACCTCTAAATGTTAAAAAGTGACAACAAAAGGAAAGAAAAGCAAATGTTGAATAATCAGCATCAAAATGAGAAAAACGGAGAGAAGAATAAAAGAGAAAGAGAAAAGATGTCTCCACCAGAGGGCGCTGTGGTTGGGTCAGTAAGGCTTCATAAACAAACATTTGTGTTTAAGTCCAAATTTACATAAATACTCATAAATCAAATATGGCGAAAGTGGTCGTGACCAAACTCAGTGCACATGTGCAGATACTTTGTCAGAGCTTCGCTAAGTAGCCTTGGGATATTCTGACACCAGAGGGCGCCACAAATGCAGAAAGTTTATATCTTACAATCAGCTACAGGGATAAATATGAAATTCTGTTCGGATCATCTGGAGTCAAGACTCAGTCGGGGCATAAAGTTTGGTAATGATTGCTTAAAGAGGGCGGGGCTTATGACAGTAAATCTAAATGTCAAGACATGTCACATTCAAAGCTTTAAAACACCGTTGCAGGCTTTTAAATGATGATTACATCATTTGTATCTTCAGATTTCATCTGATTCGCTGTAACTGAAACATTTGTGATCATCGCTGCTGAAGTGAGATGAATATTTAACAAGAATAAACTGATCTGAGGTCTGTTTTTTAAAAAACAGTTTAAAGATCAGAGCTGTAGTTCGTCACAACTGATGTGGATGTGACAGTTTCAGCTGCAGCCTCCTCTTCATGTCCTGTTTTAATGTTTAACGTCTTGCTCATGAAAACTTGATGAAGACGAAGATTGATGCTGCTGAATATTTCAACATCTGTGAGTGCGTGTGTGTGTGTGTATGTGTGTGTGTGTTACCTGACGGGAGCTCCCCGGCTCTGGGCCGGTTTCAACAGAACAGTGACGCTAGAGTCCGTCTGATTGAGAGGAGACTCCTGATCGTACGCCGGCATCAGAGGAGCTGAGGAGGAGGAGGAGGAGGAGGGAGTCAGTGTCTTCATTTGTTTGGTGTTGACATTTCTGAGACTCACCCAAGATCTTGGTGGAGACTCACCTGAGATCTTGGTGGTGAACTGGGTGATGACCGGAGGCCCGAAGCCTTTAATGGTGGAGGCTCTTAATGTGAAGGAGTAGGTGGAGCCTGGGTAGAGGCCTGTGAACACGTGGCTCGTCTCATTGGCCTGTTTGAACACCTTCCCACTTTGATTAGACAGGTCGAACTCTGTGTCGAAGGAGCTCAGGGCTTTGTAGGAGATCTGTGAAGGAGGAACACATTAATGTCTGACTGCCTCACTGGGGGTTGTGGGTGACGGAGTCTTTACTGTAAATCTGATTTGGGTTTACATTCATATTTTAAAGGCTAATTGTGTTATTTTCAACTTCAGATCTGTTAGTGAAATCATTCGCACGCCAAAATAAACTTCAAACAGATTTTAGTGCATTCAGCAGTTCCTGGAAAATTAGTTGTTTTGCTAACGCTGCTACGTTCCAGCTAAAGTTGGAATGGATAAATGACACATTGATTGAAAATTCTTTTCTTTCAGAATCTTAATTGCAAGATCGAACAACTTATTTTCTTAGCGTTAGTTTGTCAGTTTAACTTTTGACCTTCATTATGTTATCCTGTCATTTGTGTAATGTTTTCTCATAATTAGTGTATGATTTTTTAAGTTATGGACAAACACATCAGTTGATTTTAGAGCCCAGGTGGACGTTCGTGCCACATCTGAGGAACTTCCCAGAAGGCCTTTTGTAGATTTATATCACGTTAACAAGGGGGACAGACTCAAGGTCACAGTGGCCTTTGACCTTTGGCTCCTTCCTCTATCTAGTTGGCCCCTCCCTCTCTTTATGTCTCTTTATTTAATCATTGGCCCCTCCCACTATTTATGTCTCTTTATTTAATTATTGGCCCCTCCCTCTCTTATCTGTCTTTAAATGTTGTCTCCTCCCTCTCTTTATGTCTCTTTATTTAATCATTGGCCCCTCCCACTATTTATGTCTCTTTATGTAATTATTGGCCCCTCCCTCTCTTATCTGTCTTTAAATGTTGTCTCCTCCCTCTCTTTATGTCTCTTTATTTAATCATTGGTCCCTCCCACTATTTATGTCTCTTTATTTAATTATTGGCCCCGCCCTCTCTTTTCCGTCTTTAAATGTTGGCCCCTCCCTCTCTTTATGTCTCTATATTTAATCATTGGCCCCTCCCACTCTTTATGTCTCTATATTTAATCATTGGCTCCTCCCTTTCTTATCTGTCTTTAAATGTTGGCTCCTCCCACTATTTGTCTCTTTATTTAATTATTAGCCCCTCCCTCTCTTATCTGTCTTTAAATGTTGGCTCCTCCCACCATTTGTCTCTTTATTTAATTATTAGCCCCTCCCACTCTTTATGTCTCTTTATTTTAATCATTGGCCGCTCCTTCTCTTAACTGTCTTCAAATGTTAGTCCCTCCCTCTCTCTACATTACCTTCTTTAAATGTTGGCCCCTCCACCCTTAACTGTCTTTAAATGTTGGCCCCTTCTGCTCTTTATGTCTTTTTATTTAAATGTTGGCCCCTCTTAGCTTTGGAACACCTTTAGCCCCTCATCGTAGACCATGTGTGAGCAGCAGCAGGGGGCGGGGCTCTGAGACATGATGAAGATGGTGACATCATGGCGTGATGTGTAGGATGTCGATTCAGTGGGTTTACCTCGTACTGTCGGATGAGGCCATATGTTTGCAGCGGCTCCCTCCAGCTCAGACTGATCTGCTGCTCATAACTACTGCCGAGGATTGAATCCACGGGGACAGCTCCGGGAACTGAGACACAAACATTTAAGGTTTTAAAAACCTATTGAACAGCACAGAAGTTGACTGATGGGCAGTGTCATACCGTCCTCGTCCGTCAGCACCAGCAACTCCTCGCTCTCCTTGCGTCCCTCAGGGTTACTCAAGACGAGCCTCAGGCTGACGTTGGTGAACGGTGGAAGGTTACGCACGATGTGCTGCGGCACAACGCTCAGGGTGTCATACACCACCTCCTTCATCGGCTCCCTGCAGGAGAGAGGAAGAAGAGGGAGGGGCTTATTTACCTGTATCCCCGTGTTTCCCTTTACCAGGACTTACTTGGCACCTCCCTCTCTGTAGTTTAGTTTCTTTAAATGTTGGCCCCTTCCTCTGTATAAGTCATTACTTTTCCCCTGTTTTTTTTCCAATGTTGGGGAGGGGCCAAAGGTGGGGGGGGGGGCAACATTTAAAGAGATGTGACTCATACAGAGGGTATAAGTCACATCTCTTTAAATGTTGGCCCCTCCCCCTTTTTTTCAATGTTGGCCCCTTCCTCTGTATAAGTCACATCTCTTTCACTGTTGGCCCCTCCCTTTCATTAAGTCATTGTTTCTTTTAAATATTGGCCCCTCCCCAGGTCCTGTATGTACCTGCTGGCGGCCCCCGCAGGTCTGTAGCGGTACTGTACAGTCAGGTTGTAGCTGTGGCAGCGGGTCACGTTGTATCCGAATGGCTCCCATCTTACCGTCACCTGTTTGGACTGAATGTCGATGACCTCGAGACGCCGCGGGCCATGCATGGGATCTGACAGACAGACACAAAGAGGAACAGGTCATCTCTCTGAGCAGACGCCATCTTTACCCCTCAGCAGACGCCATCTTTACCCCTCAGCAGATGTCATCTTTACCCCTCAGCAGATGTCATCTTTACCCCTCAGCAGACGCCATCTTAACCCCTCAGCAGATCTCATCTTTACCCCTCAGCAGACGCCATCTTTACCCCTCAGCAGACCCCATCTTTGTCCCTCAGCAGACCCCATCTTTACCCCTCAGCAGACACCTCACACTGATTAACCAGCTTGTTTAGGTGACATCGGACAGATCTGATCTGAGCTGCGTGTGAACGTCACATCTTCACAACTGAAAAACAATTGTCCTTTATTTAAAGTGAAAACAGTCTGATGCTGATAAGCTTCCTGTCACGCTCAGTCTTGGCCAATCAGCACGCGGCCTGAGCCGAGCAGGTAACCCCCAGTGTCTGTTGTCCTCCTCATGGAGACTGAACTGCTGCTTCCTGCGGCTGAATCTCTTTATCACATCAATGTTTTGTCAACGAGTTGAATCTGAGGATGCCGTGTCTCCTTCAGTTTACCCACCTGCCACCACACGTCTCATATGTTACCATGGAAACCTGCTCAGTGCGGAGAGCAGCTGGTTACGTGTTCCCTGATCTACAAACACAAGTTTATATTTGTGTTATGTGAGGTCATTAATCCACAGAAATATGGTGTGATTTAAAAAAAAACATCACTTCCTCTGAACTTTAATTTGAAACTTTTACCACAACCTGAACGATCGTCTTGGTTTTGTGAGCTGTGCTACTGCACTGCAGCACAGCCACCACAGTGGGAAAGGTGACAATCAGCATTCTCAAGCACTAGACTGGTTTCATAGTTATCTGTCTGGAAGACACCAATATGTTTATGTATGTATACCAATCCATCAATCATGGGGTTCCCCAGGGTTCCATTTTAGGGCCACTCTTCTCCATCTTGTATATAGAATAGAATAGAATAGAAACCTTTATTGTCATTGTGTGCTTGATACAACGAAGTTGGAGAAGCAACTGCATATGGTGCAAAAACATATGCAACAGTCAATTCTCCATCCACTCCCCTCACTCATACAAAATAAAACACGAAGGCTACCAAAAGACATCATCCAACATCTTAAATTCACATATAAATATAAATAAATAAATATAAATGACTTGACTTTGTTAATTCCTTATCTGTACTACATAAAGTATTATTTACCGATGATACAAACCTGTTTGTTTCCCCACTAAAACCCAAATATGCTTGAACAAATCATAAACAGTGAGTTAATGAAAATAGACACCTGGTTTAGATGCAACAAACTTTCCCTTAACATCAGTAAAACAAACTACATTGTGATCCGTTTCAATAAAAAACACTGACGTTAAGCAAATCTGTCCAAAAATAAATAGACAGAATATTGTAAGAGTCGGCTCTACAAAATTCCTGGGGATCCTCATCGATGAATTTTAAATGTCATTTTAGATCTCACAAAGACATTGTCTAAATATGCTGCTTTGTTTCTTAAGTTGAGACATTTTCTACCACTTTCTGCACTTCTTACCCTACATATATATATAAAACCTGGTTTGACCCTCATTTACAATATTGCAACATCATATGGTGTAACACATTTTCAACTTACAAAATCTAGATACTCCAAAAAAGTCATATGTGCCTTATCATGGTCTGAGTTTAATGCTCCCACGAGAATACCACCGCCTCTTCTTCCTCTCTCCTGCAGGGAGCCGATGAAGGAGGTGGTGTATGACACCCTGAGCGTTGTGCCGCAGCACATCGTGCGTAACCTTCCACCATTCACCAACGTCAGCCTGAGGCTCTAATTCCACCACCACAATCTTCTGAGGCTTGCTGAGTACAATTACCTCATGAATGCTTGTGTAATGTACCAAATTGTCCACAAACTAAACCATAAACTCCGTGACCTCATTCCAATCTTCCATCCTATGCACACCTATTCCACCAGGAACTGGAAAAAAACGACGGTTAAAATGTACCAACTTTAGTGCTGTGTGCAGAGGACCACAGATTTGGAATGAGCTTGATGAGAAATTAAAAATGTCACATTCTATCTCCATCTTCAACAAAAAACTAAGAATGCAACTCCTGTCAATGTAGATTTAATTCACTGATTATATTAAGAATCTTACACATGAATGTCACTTGTATTTTATTCCATCTATTTCTCTCGAATAACGTTGCATAAATTTGTTATTGTACAATGATTGTACCGACTCATCTAATGTAACCAGGGCACTGGGACTGTCTATTGTGTGTCTATTACATGTCTGTTTGTATGTTGTTGGGTCCTAAGGATATCTGGCCAATATCCTGTCTGTTATTTGTGGGCCCCCAGCCCCCTATTATAAGCTTTAGATAGCTTCCTTGGGATGACCCTTTCACACATCAAATTACTGTAATGTCTGTATGCAGCATGTACTGTATTTCATATCATGATGTGTGTGAAATAATAAACTAAACTAAACTATGACCCTGCAGAAGTCAAGGGGTTTTATCGGCTCCAGCTCCGACATCTGGGTGAACGTCCTTATTTTAGCTCCTTAACTGGCGAATGACACGCCACCACAAATTACCATCTGTCTCCGCCCAATCAGAGCGCAAACATCAATCTAAAGATGTAAAAAGAAGTTACCGCCATAAAATCCTCACTGACCTCCACGTTGCTTTCTACCATTTACTAACCTGTTTTCAGGGTTGTCTGCGACGTCCAATGTGTGTGTGTGTGTGTGTGTGTGTGTGTGTCTGTCTGTCTGTCCGGCAACAGCCACATGATCAACAGGGAATCGATACGCTGCACGCAGCTCTACAATAACATGATGTCTGTGGTAAAGTCACAGTGATTTTACAGAGTCTACAGGACTGACTGAAAACATGTTCACTGTTATGATGGGGACATCACGGAGGGACGGATTAAAGACAAGGATCTGAAACTGTCCACCATCACTGCTGCTGCATGTGAAATGCATGCTGGGACACCCGTCAACACAGTCAGCTGCTAAAGCCGGCCACAGTGAGATCTCTTCAGGACGTTCAGACGTCGTATTATAACACAAATGCAGGTTTGACAAGAAGGCAGTGACACGACCCAACATGGCCGCCGTCCTCCTTCCTGTTTCCTGCAGTGAAAAAAAAAAAAAGTTCAGCTGAGCAAAGACACAGAGAGAGGACAGAGATTAAAGGAAGCTGGAACTGAGCACGCTCACACACACACACACACACACACACACACACACACAGAGTGTGTCTTTGTAGTGGCCAATCTAAGTGCTGTATTTCAAGATGACAGACAGCGTTCCACTCAGAGAGACAGAGAGAATGATAGATGAGAGCAGGAAGGACCAATTTCTCCTGACTGTGTGTGTGTGTGTGTGGGGGGGGTTTCAGGTGTTTTTCTGCAGCCAGGGAACAATACCTTTCCTGTTCTTTGTCGTCTTTCAACTCTGTGTGTGTGTGTGTGTGTGTGTGTGTGTGTGTGTGTGTGTGAGTGTGTGTGTGTTCAATTGTGGCGGTACAGAAAAATTCTCTCTTCCTGTTATTGAGCCTCTCTCTCTCTCTCTCTCTCTCTCTCACACACACACACACACACACACACACACACACACACACACACACACACACACACACACACACACAGGCAGCAGGCTTTTAGCAGGACACAATAGAGGCACTTGTGAGTTTCTCCACCTCGATTGTGCGATGAAAGAGAGATGTCGAGCTAAATGGTCGGTCAGCAGGCAACACACACACACACACCAAGACATCACCGCAGCAACAATGGGGGTCAGGGGTCAAGGGGAGGGGGAGGAGGGGATTGAGGTGGATCCTATTACCCATAATCCCTGAGGGGAGAGTGAATGCTATCACATAAAATCCTACCATTCCCCCTTCTATGTGTGTGTGTGTGTGTGTGTGTGTGTGTGTGTGTGTGTGGTCGTCACAGTTCCATCCCATAATTTTTGGGCTGACATTTAAATCAGACACAAAGACAGAGCGCCCTGCTGATGATGTCATCAGGTATTCTTCCATCAAATGTTAAAGAACAACAAACTACAACCTTCAGGAAGTATGCAAGGTCGACTTCCTGTCATGTGTGAGGATGAGGATGAGGAGGAGGAGGAAGAGGACACTGAGGCTTACAGATATTCCATCAGTCAATCAATCAGTTTTATTTATAAAGCCCAATATCACAAATCACAGTTTGCCTCACAGGACTTTACAGCATACGACATCCCTCTGTCCTTTGGACCCTTCTTACGTTAAGCCAACACACACACACACACACACGTGGTTACGTTTAGCCAACACACACACACACACACACACACACACACACACACACGTGGTTACGTTTAGCCAACACACACACGTGGTTACGTTTAGCCAACACACACACGTGGTTACGTGTAGCCAGCACACACACATGGTTATGTTTAGCCAACACACACACGTGGTCATGTTTAGTAGGGTTCCATATTAATCTCCTGTAACTGCAGCTTATTTCCATTATCAGTGAATCTGCCAATAATTTTGTCCACGATTGGTTTTAGTCAGTAAAATGTCAGAGAAGAGTGAAACCTGTCAGCTGGGACGCTCCTCAGAGGCCAACACACTTCAGTTCATCATCACGTCTGAAGTAAAAAACATCAGGTTCCCACAGTGAAGAAACACGACGCCACAAAGTGTTGAAACAATGAATCAGTTATCAGAAGAGTTCCTGATTAATGCTGTCGATCGATTGATCATCTAATCGCTGCAGCTGTTTCTGTTAGAACATCATGTTCTGCAATATTTACTGTTTAAAGGCAGAGGCTGTCTGTCTGTCTGTGTGTCTGTCTGTCTGTCTGTCTGTGTGTCTGTCTGTCTGTCTGTCTGTCTGTGCGTCTGTCTGTGTGTCTGTGCGTCTGTCTGTCTGTCTGTGCGTCTGTCTGTCTGTCTGTCTGTCTGTGTGTCTGTGCGTCTGTCTGTCTGTCTGTCTGTCTGTGTGTCTGTCTGTGTGTCTCTGTGTCTGTCTGTCTGTCTGTGCGTCTGTGTGTCTGTGTGTCTGTGCGTCTGTCTGTCTGTGCGTCTGTCTGTGCGTCTGTCTGTCTGTGCGTCTGTCTGTCTGTCTGTCTGTCTGTGCGTCTGTCTGTGCATCTGTCTGTGTGTCTGTCTGTCTGTGCGTCTGTCTGTCTGTCTGTGCGTCTGTCTGTCTGTCTGTCTGTGCGTCTGTCTGTCTGTGCGTCTGTCTGTCTGTCTGTCTGTCTGTGTGTCTGTCTGTCTGTGCGTCTGTCTGTATGTCTGTCTGTCTGTCTGTCTGTCTGTGCGTCTGTCTGTCTGTGCGTCTGTCTGTATGTCTGTCTGTCTGTCTGTCTGTGTGTCTGTGCGTCTGTCTGTCTGTCTGTGTGTCTGTGCGACTGTCTGTCTGTGTGTCTGTGCGTCTGTCTGTCTGTCTGTGCGTCTGTCTGTATGTCTGTCTGTCTGTGTGTCTGTGCGTCTGTCTGTCTGTGCGTCTGTCTGTGCGTCAGTCTGTATGTCTGTCTGTCTGTGTGTCTGTCTGTCTGTGCGTCTGTCTGTCTGTGTGTCTGTGCGACTGTCTGTCTGTGTGTCTGTGCGTCTGTCTGTCTGTCTGTCTGTGCGTCTGTCTGTGCGTCTGTCTCTCTGTCTGTCTGTCTGTGTGTCTGTGCGCCTGTCTGTCTGTGCGTCTGTCTGTGCGTCTGTCTGTATGTCTGTCTGTCTGTCTGTGTGTCTGTGCGTCTGTGCGTCTGTGTGTCTGTGTGTCTGTCTGTCTGTGTGTCTGTGTGTCTGTGCGTCTGTCTGTCTGTCTGTCTGTGTGTCTGTGCATCTGTGCGTCTGTCTGTGTGTCCGTCTGTGCGTCTGTCTGTCTGTCTGTCTGTCTTTGTGTCTGTGTGTCTCTGTGTCTGTCTGTCTGTGCGTCTGTCTGTGCGTCTGTCTGTCTGTCTGTCTGTCTGTGCGTCTGTCTGTATGTCTGTGTGTCTGTGTGTCTGTGTGTCTGTGCGTCTGTCTGTCTGTCTGTGTGTCTGTGCGACTGTCTGTCTGTGTGTCTGTGCGTCTGTCTGTCTGTCTGTGCGTCTGTCTGTATGTCTGTCTGTCTGTGTGTCTGTGCGTCTGTCTGTCTGTGCGTCTGTCTGTATGTCTGTCTGTCTGTGTGCCTGTCTGTCTGTGCGTCTGTGTGTCTGTGTGTCTGTGCGACTGTCTGTCTGTGTGTCTGTGCGTCTGTCTGTCTGTCTGTCTGTGCGTCTGTCTGTGCGTCTGTCTCTCTGTCTGTCTGTGCGTCTGTCTGTGTGTCTGTGCGTCTGTGTGTCTGTCTGTCTGTGTGTCTGTGCGTCTGTCTGTCTGTCTGTCTGTGTGTCTGTGCATCTGTGCGTCTGTCTGTCTGTCTGTGTGTCTGTGCATCTGTGCGTCTGTCTGTGTGTCTGTGCGTCTGTCTGTCTGTGCGTCTGTCTGTCTGTGTGTCTGTGTGTCTGTCTGTCTGTGTGTCTGTGCGTCTGTCTGTGCGTCTGTCTGTGTGTCTGTCTGTGCGTCTGTCTGTGTGTCTGTCTGTGTGTCTGTCTATCTGAGGGTTTTCTTTTCTTTCAGTAGCAATCTACAACAATTATTTTATTATCAAAATGTCTGAAAAATGTTAATAAAGTGTCCAACATATATTATGAAAATATAAAAAACAAATGTCAGTAAAATATTATTAAAATGTCTGAAAAATAAGATTAAAATGTTGTTGAGATGTGGGATCAGTCATGTGACTGAAATGTTTGTGACATCAGAATCACATCAGCTGTAAAAACCTTCAAACTGAGCGAGAAAACTTTTTTCTGGATTATGGGATGTTTGACAGGACAGCAGGGGGCGGAGCCTGACACAGGCTGCTGGGAGCTGATAACAGACAAACAAACACTGCAGAAGAAGAAGACGAAGAAGAAGAAGAAGAATACATTACAGACACAGACAGAAGAGTGTCGAATGTTTGAAGGTGACTCTAGAATGAAGACGAGGAGGAGGAGGAGGAGGAGGAGGAGGAGAGGTTTAATTTTTCATTTCCAGGAGATCACCAGATTTAATATGAGGGAGCGAGAAAGGGGGAGGAATGATGAAGGAGGAGGGGGAGGCATGAGAACCAGTGATGGATGATTCATGTCGGCCGACCAGAACAGAAACAGACTCTGATCAGAATCTGGATCCAAAGTGCAGAGGCAGAACTCGTGATCAATACTTCATTTATTAAGCTGAACTGTTCCTTTAATATCACGGTTCCCCTGCTCTGGAGACTGACGTTCTGTTTAGAACTTCAAGCCTGTTGTTTTCAGACAGATCGTCGACAAGCAAAGTTTTCGCCGACGGTTTTTTAATAAATATGACAGTCTGGTGGGGGCGCTATATTTTGGAAAGGCCACACCCCTCACACAATAAGTCTGACTGACTTGAAACTACACTAAAATGAGAGCCCTGTTGGTGGAAGAAACGCAGCGTTATATTTCTACATGAATGAACCAATGGTTAAGTTACAGTTTTTCTCCATTGGTTTGGCTCATTTCTTGAAAAAGAAATTACATTCTCAAAACTGTAAGATCATTTGGCAAAACAGTCTTACAGTTCAGCACAACACCATGGTTCACTTGCAAAAGCTCATATCTCTCCAAAAACTGTTCACTCATGCTTCAAAACTAAATTCCTTTCTCATATAAAATCCTACTGTTAACTTATAAAGCTCTAAATGGTCAAGCTCCGTCATATCTTAGAGAGCTCATAGTGCCATATTATCCCACCAGAACTCTGCGCTCTGAGAACGCAGGGTTACTCGTGGTCCCTAAAGTCTCCAAAAGTAGATCAGGAGCCAGAGCCTTCAGCTATCAGGCTCCTCTCCTGTGGAATCATCTTCCTGTTACGGTCCGGGAGGCAGACACCGTCTCCACATTTAAGACTAGACTTAAGACTTTCCTCTTTGATAAAGCTTATAGTTAGGGCTGGCTCAGGCTTGCCTTGTACCAGCCCCTAGTTAGGCTGACTTAGGCCTAGTCTGCCGGAGGACCCCCTATAATACACCGGGCATCTTCTCTCTCTCTCTCTCTCTCTCTCTCCCTCTCTCTCTCTCCCTCTCTCTCTCTCTCTCGTATCCTATTACTGTATCTTGTTTACTCGGCCATTCTGGATGTCACTAACTCGGCTTCTTCTCCGGAGCCTTTGTGCTCCACTGTCTCTCAGGTTAACTCGTATTGCAGTGGTGCCTGGATAGTGTAACGTGTGTGGTTGTGCTGCTGCCGTGGTCCTGCCAGATGCCTCCTGCTGCTGCTGCTGCCATCATTAATCATTAGTCATACTTCTACTGCTATTATAGACATATGATATTATCATACATGTAGACTGCCTGATACTAATATATACTTTCAACATATTGTACCACAGTAGCCAGAACTATAACGACAGTATTATTACTTTCATGAATGTTGTTGTAAGCTACTGTCATTACCGAGGATGTCATACAGATTACTGTATTGTGTCATACAGATTACTGTTAATTTGTTATGCTGATCTGTTCTGTACGACATCTACTGCACGTCTGTCCGTCCTGGAAGAGGGATCCCTCCTCAGTTGCTCTTCCTGAGGTTTCTACCATTTTTTCCCCCCCGTTAAAGGGGTTTTTTTGGGGAGTTTTTCCTTATCCGCTGTGAGGGTCTAAAGGACAGAGGGATGTTGTATGCTGTAAAGCCCTGTGAGGCAAATTGTATTTGTGATATTGGGCTTTATAAATAAAATTGATTGATTGATTGATTGATTGATATAAATAGTCAGTGCCACCAAAATGCAAAGATCCTGTCTCAATTGCTTTGGCTCATTTCCTGAAACAGACTGGACGTTCTCAACACTCTTGGTGTTTTTGCCAAAATAACCTGGATGGTTCAGCACAACACCATGGTTCACCTGCAAAAGCTCATATCTCTCCCAAAACTGTTCACTCATGCTTCAAAACTAAATTCCTTTCTCATATAAATAGTCAGTGCCCCCAAAATGCATCGTCCCTTTGGCATTGTGTAAGCACTGCAAGCCAAAATGGTTAGATGTTTTGTCACTATGGCAGAGGACCATTGAAATATCCCTCATGTCCACCTCCAGTCTTAGCCCAGTCCTTCATTGACAATGGTTACTGTGCTAGTTTTTTTTGTCTAGCTAACAGAATACAATTGTGTATAAACTCAACAAAAATAAAATAAAATAGGATTTTACGGTAAAAGTAGCCTCCAAGGTTTGACATCACACATTGTACTCATACTGCCAAGGAAAATGTAACCATTTGTATTCACACACATGAAGTAACTTCAATACATCAGAGTAAAAATAAAATGTAAACAGCATATACTGTGATGTAAACATAAACAGTGCTGTAAATAAAGCTGGAGTTTCACAACTACAGTAACACTTCTTCACTGGTCGCTGTCCTCACCCTCCCTCTCCTGGCCACCGTCCTCACCCTGCTGGCCATCCACACGCTGCTGTCTGTCTGGCCACAGATTCTCGTCCACATCACTGCGTATATTCTCCCTTGCGATGCAACGAAGCAAGAAACGATGTGCATATCGCAACCATCCCCTACACTGATCTCCTGTAATATCTTCACACGTAGCATCCATTGCATGGAGCAGGGACCTCTGATTTTCCACCTCCAAGCGGAGAAACACTCCTCAATAGGATTGAGGAAAGGAGAGTCAGGTGGTAGGAACACCATGACCATCCTTGGATGAGTAGTGAACCAGGCCCTGATGAGCGGGCCACGGTGGAAATTCACATTGTCCCACACAATGACATAGTTTGGTAGGTGAGGCCCTACCAGACCTCTCTCATTTTCAGGGATCAAATCAGAATAAAGACGGTCCAAGAAGATGAGGAGCTTCTGTGTATTGTATGGGCCAAGACTGGGGATGTGAGTGGCCACACCATTCTCAGAAATGGCAGCACACACAGTTATATTGCCCCCACTCTAGCCTGGGACATCCACCGTGGCCCCTCCTTCATTAGTCAAGTTCTAGTTTCACCTGACCGTCAGTTACGTAATCAATTTATCAAATGTTCCAAGAGATTCATACATGGTATTCATGGTATTATGTTCTTGACTAATTTTGACAATTGAACAGACTATTGTGCATGTGATAACTTATACAATGAAATGATGCTGACATGTTTTGGAGAGAACAACCATTAGACTGAGAATCAACAATCAGTTTAGATCAACAAGATCTATTCACTTGGAAATTGTGCTAAATGTAGGCTAACTGTGCTAACTGTAGGCTAACTGTACTTAATCATTTGCAAAGATGTACTTAGACATTGATACATGTAGTAAGACATTTGCAATTTGATGAAATGAATGAGAAATTCAATTCTGTTGTGAACAATTGCCAAGTGGTTTGGAGGTTTGTCCATGTTATTTTGAGAATGTAATTTCTGTTTCAAGAAATGAGCCAAACCAATGGAGAAAAACTATAATCACACATTCACTCCGCTCGGCGCTCTGCTGCTCCGTCTCCACAGACACAGTGTCCAGAGTGCGCTCTGCCACTCTGAGAGTGCGCTGCTCTGGATAACCCAACGCTACATTCAGACAGCGCTCCCAATTTATCAACGCTCCAGTTTGTGTCAGAGTGCGCTCCCACACTCACAATGAGTGTTTCTGAACGCACCACTCACATCATCTTCCTCCATCGTCTAAAACAAGACAACACAACTTGTGAGCTAGCGCTAGCTAATGTCTGTGGAGAACTGTTTGGCCTCCAACTAAGCCCTGCCCACCAACAAACATCACTCTGTTTACCAACTGCCAGAGGGTCGATGCTATGTCAAAATAAGTCCCTTGAAAAAGTCAGAGCAGTGTGGAAACAAGTTTGAAGGATGTAAAGCTGAGGTGTGCTGCCTTTTCTGAGCTGCATTCACAGGTTATTTTATTCGTTGTCGACCTTCACATGAATTCACTACGAAGCAGCACGTCTCATCGCACGATCGAACCTGAGTCACAGCGTTTTCAGTGCGTTAACTATAACACGCAGACAGAAGAAGGAGCGGCGTCTGGAGCCAGCGGCCACAGTTTCCATCACTAAAAGCTCCACAGAACGTCAGACAGTAAAAAAAAAGAAGTGGACGGTTTGGCGGACGAGCAGAGCGTAAAAATCTGAGGTGAAAAGAGAGAAAAGAGTGAAATATTCATACGATATTTTATAAAAGGCCGGACAAACACACTTTAATGGATGTTAACACAACCCCCCCCCCCCCCCCCCCCTTTTATATCTTTCATGACCTTGCTGTGTGTGACCTTCATATTCTCTTAAATCACACTACACACCTTTAAAACATATTAATACCATTGTCTTCATAACAAATATTAAATGATGTCATAATAATAAACTCGATGCTCATGTCTGAACCTTCTTAGTTCAACTGGTCATCGTCTGTTCAGGAAGACTCACCCTTTCATCTGCTCCACCGTCATTAATAATCATATCATAACCATGGTCGTGATGACATCATCAGATATAAAAGCACAAAATGAAATGATGAAACATGAAGCACCTCAGAGTGACTTCCTGTTTATCTGTTGCCACGCTGAGTCGCCTCACTGAGCTCTAAGTCCTAAAGCTTGTCTGATGGACACGCTGATTTATTATTGAACACACACACACACACACACACACACACACACACACACACACACACACACACACACACACACACACACACACACAGAAGCTGGTTTATAATTTATTAGAAGTAAAATGAATAAATAAAAGTGAGTTGAAGAGACAGACGAGTGTTATCACAGAGAACATCATCATCATCATCACACTGAGAGTGTGTGTGTGTGTGTGTGTGTGTGTGTGTGTGTGTGTGTGTGTGTGTGTGCTCTACTGGCTGTCAGTCACACACACACACACACAATTCTTTCCATGTTTCCTGCTGTTGATCCCAGAGGAGTGTTTGTTTTAATCTGCTGACAGTCCCAGAGGGACAACATCCAACAACATCCTGAAGGAACACAATATTCTTATCAAGGAACCTAAGAACATCAAAAACCTGAAGAATGACAGAAAACACCCCGAGACCCTCCTCACAGGTCCATAAAGCATCATCACACATCTGTAGAACCTTACCAAGCAACTCTTAAAGTCATGTGTTTATTGAGTCTCACAGGTGTTATGTGATTGCTCATTTGTGCCTGAGCTTATTGAAAACTGTCACCAGAGTCAGAAATAATCCAGATAAAGTCAGAAGCTCATGAGGAGCCATTAGAAGCTGCAGAACTGTCATGGCTCTGATTGAAGGGTCCCTGCTGCAGTTGTTGTGTGATATGAATCTGTGTGCCGGGGTGGGGGTGGGGGGGGCATACCAGAGACGGGTCACAGCCCTGCGAGCTGTTGACATCAGTCATGTAGCAGCAGGTTTGAGAGGCGGACATGTTGAAACCTGACACAGTTATTTCCTCCTCTAATAACAGACCTGAGGTCTGCAGAACACTGCGTGAGCAAAGGAGCGTTCTTGCATATTCAACATGGAGAATAATTCAGTGGTTCTTATCAGACTTCCTGTTCGGGTGGAAATTTTCCTTTATTTCCATATTACTATTAATTCCATAATAATTCTCTGTAAAAACTGAATCCTGCTCAGATTTATTAGATTTAGTATCATAAAAAAAATAATGATTTACAATGTGATGACAGAACAGTGTTGATGGAGAAAATAAAATGTGAAACAAAAAGAACAGCTGAAGAGTTTTAAAAAATCAAACTGTCACTTTCTGTACTTCTTCTTCTTATTATTGTTTATTCTATCCTCATTATGCACCTTGTGAACTCCATCAAGGACCTCACAAAATGCACCATGGACATCTGAAGCATATTCAAGGACCTCTAAGCTTTAATCAGGGACCTCTACAACACCAACAACTTCTAAACTTCATAGAGGAGGTTTCAGACCTTAACAAGGACCTCTAGAATCCTGATCATTATTATTTCTGTGTATGTGGAACATGTTCATGTTCTGAGCTGTGAGCCTGATGAAAACTAAACAAAGGTCAAACTAGAATCACAAATCTATGAAAAGGATCTGAAATAATACGAGAACCAGAAAATAAAATGTCTCCCCCTTCATCAACAAAAAGCAAATAGATGAACAGCGAAGGAAAAACTGCAGCAGCAGCCACATTAACACACCTGTGTAATTAGCACACTAATTACTAATCACATGCTGTTTGTGAGTTTACACCCACAGGGCATACACACACACACACACACACACACACACACACACATACACCGCTGCAGGTGTGTGTGTGTGTTCACTCAGGAGATGGATGAGGTAAACAGTTACCATGCTATGCTGATGTGTACACTGTAGCCATTAAGAGCTAATGAGCAAGGTGCTAACGAAGCCTAGCCCAGCTCACTGCCTTAACGACCTCACCGTTAACCATTAGCCACCCGATGAGCTCAGTGCTAATGCAGCCGAGCACTGCACACTATGCTAATGACTCCACCATTAACCTCCTAATGAGCTCAGTGTGAGTGTAGCCTGAGAGTTAGCCGCTAGCTGCTGGCAGTCATTGGAGTACAGGGACATTTTAAACAGTCATCATCAGGTTTGGATCATGTGACCTGACTCACCTGCACACTTGGTCCTGGCCCTGAGGGGAGGTCCGGGGTTTCCCGTGCCTCCATCCAGGGGCCTGGTCAGCAGTACGCTGATCTCATACTCGGTATCGGGGTCCAGGTGTCCGATCTTGTGGGTGGGTTTATCGACAGGTGTGGTGTCAATCAACATGCCCGACATCGTACGGTACTCCACCTCAAAAACACAAGATCAACAACTGTTATTGACCAATACGACCCTCTTAAAGACCAATACGACCCCCCCACAGACCTCTAGAACCCTCTTAAAGACCAATACGACCCCCCCACAGACCTCTAGAACCCTCTTAAAGACCAATACGACCCCCCCAAAGACCTCTAGAACCCTCTTAAAGACCAATACGACCCCCCCACAGACCTCTAGAACCCTCTTAAAGACCAATACGACCCCCCCACAGACCTCTAGAACCCTCTTACAGACCAATACGACCCCCCCAAAGACCTCTAGAACCCTCTTAAATACCAATACGACCCCCTCACAGACCTCTAGAACCCTCTTACAGACCAATACGACCCCCCCAAAGACCTCTAGAACCCTCTTAAATACCAATACGACCCCCTCACAGACCTCTAGAACCCTCTTAAAGACCAATACGACCCCCCCAAAGACCTCTAGAACCCTCTTACAGACCAATATGACCCACCCAAAGACCTCTAGAACCCTCTTAAAGCCCAATACGACCCCCTCACAGACCTCTAGAACCCTCTTACAGACCAATACGACCCCCCCAAAGACCTCTAGAACCCTCTTAAAGACCAATACCACCCCCCAAAGACCTCTAGAACCCTCTTACAGACCAATACGACCCCCCCAAAGACCTCTAGAACCCTCTTAAAGACCAATACCACCCCCTCACAGACCTCTAGAACCCTCTTACAGACCAATATGACCCCCCCAAAGACCTCTAGAACCCTCTTAAAGACCAATACGACCCCCTCACAGACCTCTAGAACCCTCTTACAGACCAATACCACCCCCTCACAGACCTCTAGAACCCTTTTACAGACCAATACGACCCCCCCAAAGACCTCTAGAACCCTCTTAAAGACCAATACCACCCCCCCAAAGACCTCTAGAACCCTCTTACAGACCAATATGACCCACCCAAAGACCTCTAGAACCCTCTTAAAGCCCAATATGACCCCCTCACAGACCTCTAGAACCCTCTTACAGACCAATACGACCCCCCCAAAGACCTCTAGAACCCTCTTACAGACCAATACGACCCCCTCACAGACCTCTAGAACCCTCTTAAAGCCCAATACGACCCCCTCACAGACCTCTAGAACCCTCTTACAGACCAATACGACCCCCTCACAGACCTCTAGAACCCTCTTACAGACCAATACGACCCCCCCAAAGATCTCTAGAACCCTCTTAAAGCCCAATACGACCCCCTCACAGACCTCTAGAACCCTCTTACAGACCAATACGACCCCCCCAAAGATCTCTAGAACCCTCTTAAAGACCAATACCACCCCCCCAAAGACCTCTAGAACCCTCTTACAGACCAATATGACCCACCCAAAGACCTCTAGAACCCTCTTAAAGCCCAATATGACCCCCTCACAGACCTCTAGAACCCTCTTACAGACCAATACGACCCCCCCAAAGACCTCTAGAACCCTCTTAAAGCCCAATACGACCCCCTCACAGACCTCTAGAACCCTCTTACAGACCAATACGACCCCCCCAAAGACCTCTAGAACCCTCTTAAAGCCCAATACGACCCCCTCACAGACCTCTAGAACCCTCTTACAGACCAATACGACCCCCCCAAAGACCTCTAGAACCCTCTTAAAGCCCAATACGACCCCCTCACAGACCTCTAGAACCCTCTTAAAGACCAATACGACCCCCTCACAGACCTCTAGAACCCACTTACAGACCAATACGACCCCCCCAAAGACCTCTAGAACCCTCTTAAAGACCAATACCACCCCCCCAAAGACCTCTAGAACCCTCTTAAAGACCAATGCGACCCCTCAAAGACCTCTAGAACCCTCTTGAAGACCAATACCACCCCCTCACAGACCTCTAGAACCCTTTTACAGACCAATACGACCCCCCCAAAGACCTCTAGAACCCTCTTACAGACCAATATGACCCCCTCACAGACCTCTAGAACCCTCTTACAGACCAATACGACCCCCCAAAGACCTCTAGAACCCTCTTAAAGCCCAATACGACCCCCTCACAGACCTCTAGAACCCTCTTAAAGACCAATACGACCCCCTCACAGACCTCTAGAACCCACTTACAGACCAATACGACCCCCCCAAAGATCTCTAGAACCCTCTTACAGACCAATATGACCCCCTCACAGACCTCTAGAACCCTCTTACAGACCAATACGACCCCCCCAAAGACCTCTAGAACCCTCTTAAAGACCAATACCACCCCCTCACAGACCTCTAGAACCCTCTTACAGACCAATACGACCCCCCAAAGATCTCTAGAACCCTCTTAAAGACCAATACCACCCCCCCAAAGACCTCTAGAACCCTCTTACAGACCAATATGACCCACCCAAAGACCTCTAGAACCCTCTTAAAGCCCAATATGACCCCCTCACAGACCTCTAGAACCCTCTTACAGACCAATACGACCCCCCCAAAGACCTCTAGAACCCTCTTAAAGACCAATACCACCCCCTCACAGACCTCTAGAACCCTCTTACAGACCAATACGACCCCCCAAAGATCTCTAGAACCCTCTTAAAGACCAATACCACCCCCCCAAAGACCTCTAGAACCCTCTTACAGACCAATATGACCCACCCAAAGACCTCTAGAACCCTCTTAAAGCCCAATATGACCCCCTCACAGACCTCTAGAACCCTCTTACAGACCAATACGACCCCCCCAAAGACCTCTAGAACCCTCTTAAAGCCCAATACGACCCCCTCACAGACCTCTAGAACCCTCTTAAAGACCAATACGACCCCCTCACAGACCTCTAGAACCCACTTACAGACCAATACGACCCCCCCAAAGACCTCTAGAACCCTCTTAAAGACCAATACCACCCCCCCAAAGACATCTAGAACCCTCTTAAAGACCAATGCGACCCCTCAAAGACCTCTAGAACCCTCTTGAAGACCAATACCACCCCCTCACAGACCTCTAGAACCCTTTTACAGACCAATACGACCCCCCCAAAGACCTCTAGAACCCTCTTACAGACCAATATGACCCCCTCACAGACCTCTAGAACCCTCTTACAGACCAATACGACCCCCCCAAAGACCTCTAGAACCCTCTTAAAGCCCAATACGACCCCCTCACAGACCTCTAGAACCCTCTTAAAGACCAATACGACCCCCTCACAGACCTCTAGAACCCACTTACAGACCAATACGACCCCCCCAAAGACCTCTAGAACCCTCTTAAAGACCAATACCACCCCCCCAAAGACATCTAGAACCCTCTTAAAGACCAATGCGACCCCTCAAAGACCTCTAGAACCCTCTTGAAGACCAATACCACCCCCTCACAGACCTCTAGAACCCTTTTACAGACCAATACGACCCCCCAAAGACCTCTAGAACCCTCTTACAGAACAATATGACCCCCCCAAAGACCTCTAGAACCCTCTTAAAGCCCAATACGACCCCTTCACAGACCTCTAGAACCCTCTTACAGACCAATATGACCCCCCCAAAGACCTCTAGAACCCTCTTAAAGACCAATACCACCCCCTCACAGACCTCTAGAACCCTCTTACAGACCAATACGACCCCCCCAAAGACCTCTAGAACCCTCTTAAAGACCAATACCACCCCCTCACAGACCTCTAGAACCCTCTTACAGACCAATACGACCCCCCCAAAGACCTCTAGAACCCTCTTAAAGACCAATGCGACCCCTCAAAGACCTCTAGAACCCTCTTGAAGACCAATACCACCCCCTCACAGACCTCTAGAACCCTTTTACAGACCAATACGACCCCCCCAAAGACCTCTAGAACCCTCTTACAAAACAATATGACCCCCCCAAAGACCTCTAGAACCCTCTTAAAGCCCAATACGACCCCTTCACAGACCTCTAGAACCCTCTTACAGACCAATACCACCCCCCAAAGACCTCTAGAACCCTCTTAAAGCCCAATACGACCCCCCCAAAGACCTCTAGAACCCTCTTAAAGCCCAATACGACCCCCTCACAGACCTCTAGAACCCTCTTAAAGACCAATACGACCCCCTCACAGACCTCTAGAACCCACTTACAGACCAATACGACCCCCCCAAAGACCTCTAGAACCCTCTTAAAGACCAATACCACCCCCCCAAAGACCTCTAGAACCCTCTTAAAGCCCAATACGACCCCCCCAAAGACCTCTAGAACCCTCTTAAAGCCCAATACGACCCCCTCACAGACCTCTAGAACCCTCTTAAAGACCAATACGACCCCCTCACAGACCTCTAGAACCCACTTACAGACCAATACGACCCCCCCAAAGACCTCTAGAACCCTCTTAAAGACCAATACCACCCCCCCAAAGACCTCTAGAACCCTCTTAAAGACCAATGCGACCCCTCAAAGACCTCTAGAACCCTCTTAAAGACCAATACCACCCCCTCACAGACCTCTAGAACCCTTTTACAGACCAATACGACCCCCCCAAAGACCTCTAGAACCCTCTTACAGACCAATATGACCCCCTCACAGACCTCTAGAACCCTCTTACAGACCAATACGACCCCCCCAAAGACCTCTAGAACCCTCTTAAAGCCCAATACGACCCCCTCACAGACCTCTAGAACCCTCTTAAAGACCAATACGACCCCCTCACAGACCTCTAGAACCCTTTTACAGACCAATACGACCCCCCCAAAGACCTCTAGAACCCTCTTAAAGACCAATACGACCCCCTCACAGACCTCTAGAACCCTCTTAAAGCCCAATACGACCCCCTCACAGACCTCTAGAACCCTCTTACAGACCAATACGACCCCCCCAAAGATCTCTAGAACCCTCTTAAAGACCAATACCACCCCCTCACAGACCTCTAGAACCCTCTTAAAGACCAATACGACCCCCCAAAGACCTCTAGAACCCTCTTGAAGACCAATACCACCCCCTCACAGACCTCTAGAACCCTCTTAAAGACCAATACGACCCCCTCACAGACCTCTAGAACCCTCTTACAGACCAATATGACCCCTCCAAAGACCTCTAGAACCCTCTTAAAGACCAATACGACCCCCTCACAGACCTCTAGAACCCTCTTACAGACCAATACCACCCCCCCAAAGACCTCTAGAACCCTCTTAAAGACCAATACGACCCCCTCACAGACCTCTAGAACCCTCTTACAGACCAATACGACCCCCCCAAAGACCTCTAGAACCCTCTTAAAGACCAATACCACCCCCCAAAAGACATCTAGAACCCTCTTAAAGACCAATATGACCCCCCAAAGACCTCTAGAACCCTCTTAAAGACCAATACGACCCCCTCACAGACCTCTAGAACCCTCTTACAGACCAATACGACCCCCTCACAGACCTCTAGAACCCTCTTACAGACCAATACGACCCCCCCAAAGACCTCTAGAACCCTCTTACAGACCAATACGACCCCCTCACAGACCTCTAGAACCCTCTTAAAGACCAATACCACCCCCTCACAGGCCTCTAGAACCCTCTTACAGACCAATACGACCCCCCCAAAGACCTCTAGAACCCTCTTAAAGACCAATACCACCCCCTCACAGGCCTCTAGAACCCCCTACAGGAGGCCACCAGAAACCTCGTCACTCATTGCTGGAACCTCATCATAGACCAGCATAGATCACTGTTTCATCAGGAGTCACCTCTCTCTCAATGATCGGTCCATCTCCATTGATGGAGTTGGCGTTGAGTTGGATCCAGAGGTAGGTGGCGCCCACTGCCATCAGCTGAGGGGGGGCGATGGGTACAGGAGGCTCTGAGGAACACACACACACACACATTGGGTTTCACTGATCTGTCTTAATGAGGGAGGAAGGAGTTAACGAGTTAATTATTATTTGTGACCTTCGGCGAATCACGGCAGACCTGAATTCTATTACCCAGAATCCCGGTGGTGCTGCTCTACTTCCTCCTGACCCACTTCATCACACACACACACACACACACACACACACACACACACACACACACACACACACACACACACACACACACACACACACTAAGTAGGATAGGTGTGTAATGAAGCTTGTTTATCATGTAACATGTTGAGGTTAATACTCACCTGTGTGTGTGAGATAAAACACACACACAGTTTGAGTGACAGTTCAATCAGTGGTTTAGCTGCCGGGGATTGTGGGATACGTGCCGGGTCATGTGACTGACAGACACCTCCTCACCTGTCACTGAGTGTGTGTTTGCAGAGAGATCAGAGGAGCTATCGACCCGACACAGACACCGGAGCGCATCGATTGGTTCTGTTATGAGTGATGTCAGTCAGACTGTGATGTGTTTCCTCTCCAACCAACAGGACCCAGTTTAAGGGAACCTCGGTTCACAGTTACCGCAGGAACCATCCAACGTGATCTGTTTGTTTACATGTGTTTAGAACAAAGACAGACACAATCCTCCTGCTGAGGACTGATGGAACATTTCTGTCAGCTGTTTTCATGATCACAATAAGGAAACTGAAAACACAGTGCTGCCGCAACGCCGGCGCATGTCACATGACATCAAGTCAGCACCAATAGGAAGTGACGCACAGCACTGCATCAACAGAGGACCTCACACAGCCTCACTGCTCAAATTACACAGACTGTTTTCATGTACCGTTAGTACCTTTACCTACGGAACATGACACACACAGGATGCGAATATAACCCACGTAATGATAAAGGCTGCAATCATGTGACCAATGTGCTGAGAGGAAAAGAGTCCGGTTGGGGTCGAGGGGTCAAACAAACACTGGCCTTTCCACCAAGAGACCAGCGTTCACGTTCCGTGAGACCAAGTGAACTCTGAGATAGTTTATGGTACGATGTCACCTTGTTAGTTTTCCTGAACCTAATCTACGTAACTTTACAGTCAGTACCTAATATTACTTTCGTAATCCTAACTACATAACTCTAAGCTAAGTACATAACTTTACTTTCCTAAACCTAACTATGTAACTCTACATTAAGTATGTACCTTTACTATCCTAAACCTAACCTACGTAATTCTACGTTAAGTACAGAACTATACTATCCTAAACCTAACCTACATAACTCTACATTAAATATGTAACTTTACTATCCTAAACTTAACCTATATAACTCTACGTTAAGTACATGACTATACTTTCCTAAACCTAACTATGTAACTCTACGTTAAGTATGTACCTTTACTATCCTAAACCTAACCTACGTAATTCTACGTTAAGTACATAACTATACTATCCTAAACCTAACCTACATAACTCTACATTAAATATGTAACTTTACTATCCTAAACTTAACCTATATAACTCTACGTTAAGTACATGACTATACTTTCTTAAACCTAACCTACCTAACTCTATGTTAAGTATGTAACTTTACTATCCTAAACTTAACCTGTGTAACTCTACGCTAAGTACGTAATTGTACTTTCCTAAACCTAACCTACGTAAATCTGCGTTAATTATGTAACTTTACTATCCTAAACCTAACCTACCTAACTCTACGTTAAGTATGTAACTTTACTATCCTAAACCTAACCTACCACGCTCTACGTTAAGTATGTTTCAGTACATTTTAGTACGTAACTCTGTGTTCAGTATGTAACTTTGTGTACAGTACGAAACTTTGTGTTTTCAATACGTAACTTTGCATTCAGTATGTAACTTTGCGTTCAGTGCATAACTATGCGTTCAGTATATAACTTTGCATTTTCAATATGTAACTTTGCATTCAGTACATAACTTCGCGTTCAATATGTAACTTTGCGTTCAGTATGTAACTTTGCGTTCAGTACCTAACTTTGCGTTCAGTACGTAACTATGCGTTCAGTACGTAACTATGTGTTCAGTATGCAACTTTGCGTTCAGTACGTAACTATGTGTTCAGTATGTAACTTTGCATTTTCAATATGTAACTTTGCTTTCAGTATGTTTACTTTGCCTTCAGTACGTAACTTTGCATTTTCAATATGTAACTTTGCATTCAGTACGTAACTATGTGTTCAGTATGTTACTTTGCGTTCATTTTGTTACTTTGCGTTTTCAATATCTAACTTTGCGTTTTTAATATGTAACTTTGAATTCAGTACGTAACTATGCATTTTCAATATGTTACTTTGCGTTCAGTGTGTTACTTTGCGTTTTCATTACGTAACTTTGCATTCAGTATGTAACTTTGTGTTCAGTACGTAACTATGCATTCAGTATGTAATTTTGCATTCAGTATGTAACTTTGTGTTGAGTACGTAACTTGCGTTGAGTACGTAACTTTGAGTTCAGTACGTAACTATGTGTTCAGTACGTAACTTTGCGTTGAGTACGTAACTTGCGTTGAGTATGTAACTTTGAGTTCAGTATGTAACTTTGCGTTCAGTATGTAACTTTGCGTTCAGTACATAACTTTGCGTTCAGTACGTAACTATGCGTTCAGTACGTAACTTTGCGTTCAGTATGCAACTTTGCGTTCAGTATGTAACTTTGCGTTCAGTACGTAACTATGCGTTCAGTACGTAACTTTGCGCTCAGTATGTAACTTTGCGTTCAGTACCTAACTTTGCGTTCAGTACCTAACTTTGCGTTCAGTACATAACTTTGCATTCAGTACATAACTTTGCGTTCAGTACCTAACTTTGCATTCAGTACGTAACTTTGCGTTCAGTACGTAACTTTGCGTTCAGTACGTAACTTTGCGTTCAGTATGTACTGCATAAATGATAAACAGTATAATATTTGCCTTTGAGATGCAGTAAAAGTATAATGTGGCATGAAAGGTACTCGAATAAATTAGTTACCTGGGATCTGTACTTGAGTAAATGTCGTTCCACCACTGCTGAAATCTGAAGACTGAGTACAGCTCAGTGTAGAAGATTATAAGAATCTAATATAAATGATTCCAGATCAAACTAATCAGTTAGACAGTAACTCAATCTATACTCTGCTACTGGGCCAATAATCAATACACTATCAGTATTGATGGTGATGTTGAGACGTGGAGAGGAGGAATTTCTATAATGATCTTCACTTTTGTTCCTCGCTTCTCCTTCAACACATCGGCATGATGGGAAAGGAAAATACCCAGAATCCTCCCTGAACAGGCGCAGATGAAAGTGATGTTTCTGAGACGAGTGACAGCTCCGTCACATAATGAGTCGTCATTAACGTGCTCTGCACCTGCGTCTGTGTGTCTGTGTGTGTGTGTGTGTGTTAGTGGCTGGGGTTAGCGCGCTAACACTCTGACAGGAGGAAACGGAGGCTTTTACTTTGGAGTGATTCATCTTCACAAACGCAGACACTCTTTGACAAAACGCCGCCGATGATTCTCCGTTTTTACACAAACAGGGGTTCTAATGAGGCTCACACACACACACACACACACACACACACACACACACACACACACACACACACACACACACACACACACACACACACACACACCTACAAACTAACACACACGCGGTGCAGTAATGAGGTGTGCAGCTTTAATAAAACTTCCTAGTTTGACGAAGGAGTCATTAAAATAAAAATGTAATAAATTGCAGCTTTAAAGGACAGAGACAGGTGGAGACACAGAGACAGACAGGTGGAGACACAGAAACAGACAGGTCAAGACAGGTGGAGACACAGAGACAAACAGGTGGAGACACAGAGACAGACAGGTGAAGACACAGAGACAGACAGGTGGAGACACAGAGACAGACAGGTCAAGACAGGTGGAGACAGAGAGACAGACAGGTGGAGACAGAGAGACAGACAGGTCAAGACGGGTGGAGACAGAGAGACAAGTGGAGACATCGAGACAGGTGGAGACAGGTGTCCTCTGCAGAGGTCACACTATGAAACAAATGAGATCTTCAACATGTTCAGAAGCAGTTTTATAAATTAATCAAAATGCTTTAAATTTCTACATCAAATGAAAAGCGATGTCATTAAAACACAGAGCGGAAAAATCAACAACATCACGACAAAAAATAAATAAAACTAAATCTAAGAGTAAAAAGAAAACAATTAAATACATATAAACATTACAGGGGTCAGCGGCAAATGAGAAGACAGGACTCACGTTTGACTGTGAGGTCAGCGTAGGAGGACACGCCCACACCTCTCTCTGATTGGGCAATGCAGCGATAGCGTCCGGAGTCTCCCTTTGTCGTGTTCTCCACATCAAAGCTCGCAACATAACGCCGAGAGTTCACCGGTTTAGTTTCCCTGACAATCGCCTGTCGACCACCCATTCCCTGATGACCATAAACACAGCACATCAGAGTAACACTGCACAGAGTACACTGAATGTTGGGTAAATAAGGGTATTTAGGGTATAAATGAGTATAGATGGGTATAGATCGGTATTGCCCAATTGACCATCAAATTCTGCTACAGAGACTGGAACACTTAATTAGCCTAAAAGGTTCTGCACTAAGCTGGTTTAAATCTTATTTATCTGATCGTTTTCAGTTTGTTCATGTTCATAATGAATCATCCTTACGTACTAAAGTTTGTTTTGGACTTCCGCAAGGTTCTGTGCTCGGACCAATCCTATTTAAACTATATATGCTTCCTTTAGGTAACATCATTAGAAATCACTCTGTAAATTTCCATTGTTATGCGGATGATACATAGTTGATGAGTATAGATGGGTAAAGATGGGTAAAGATGAGTATAGATGAGTATAGATGGGTATAGATGAGTATAGATGAGTATAGATGGGTATAGATGAGTATAGATGGGTATAGATGGGTATAGATGATGGGTATAGATGAGTATAGATGGTATAGATGGGTATAGATGGGTATAGATGGGTAAAGATGATGGTATAGATGGGTATAGATGGGTAAAGATGATGGGTATAGATGGGTATAGATGAGTATAGATGGGTATAGATGAGTATAGATGGGTATAGATGGGTATAGATGATGGGTATAGATGGGTATAGATGAGTATAGATGGGTATAGATGAGTATAGATGGGTATAGATGGGTAAAGATGATGGGTATAGATGGGTATAGATGGGTAAAGATGATGGGTATAGATGGGTATAGATGATTGGTATAGATGGGTATAGATGGGTATAGATGATTGGTATAGATGGGTATAGATGGGTAAAGATGATGGGTATAGATGGGTATAGATGAGTATAGATGGGTATAGATGGGTAAAGATGAGTATAGATGAGTATAGATGGGTATAGATGGGTATAGATGGGTAAAAATGATGGGTATAGATGGGTAAAGATGATGGGTATAGATGGGTATAGATGATGGGTATAGATGGGTATAGATGAGTATAGATGGGTAAAAATGATGGGTATAGATGGGTAAAGATGATGGGTATAGATGGGTATAGATGATGGGTATAGATGGGTATAGATGAGCATAGATGGGTAAAAATGATGGGTATAGATGGGTATAGATGGGTAAAGATGATGGGTATAGATGGGTATAGATGGGTAAAGATGATGGGTATAGATGGGTATAGATGAGCATAGATGGGTAAAAATGATGGGTACCTGCAGGTATAGGAGCAGGTTGCTCTGCGGTCGGCCATTGACGGTGCAGTGAAACGTTGCCGTCTGTCCTGCGTTTACCTCCACGCCTTTGATGTGCAGGAAGTGAGGCGTGCTCACTGAGGACACACAACAGAAAGGTTCAGAGGTCACACACTGATGACATCATCACCTGGCTCATATCACCTCGGCAACGGCTAACCTTTTCTACTGATCTCATGAGCCAGGAAGCAAAAATCTCACCGAACCAATCATAAAATGGACCGTGGAGGATGTGTGTGTGTGTGTGTGTGTGTGCATGTGTGCATGTGTGAGTGTGTGCATGTGTGAGTGTGTGTGTGAGACTGTGTGTGTTTCAATCACTTTATTGGACAGTGTTGAGGTAAAAACAGGCAGTGAGAAAAAGTTCAGGTCAAGGATGTTTACTGGAGATTTAACACACACGAACAGTCGAGTGTGTGTGTGTGTGTGTGTGTGTCTGTGTGTGTGTGTGTGTGTGTGTCTGTGTCTGTGTGCGATGCTCACATAACAAAGCAACATCAAAAATGCGGGTCTTCAGACGGGCAGGTACATAAACAGACGGATGGATCAAAGTCCATGCTAATCAATTTATATTTTAATGAGCTCCCCTGTCTCCACACACACACACACACACACACACACACACACACACACACACACACACACACACACACACAAGAACTGACCTTGATTCTACGATGCCAGTTCAACTTTTAACATCGTTTTCCAATTAAGCAGCCAAACCTCGTTAACCAATTCGGAGGCTGTTCTACAAGGGGCGGGGCCTGGGTCTGTGTGTACTTACTGCACTGGTGTCCCTGCAGTGTGATGTCCTTGATGGCTAGAACTCCTCTCTGACCGGTGCTGACCGCCTCAAACACCACCTGACACACAGATCACATGACCATCAGCCTCACTGATGGCAGCAACAGCAGGAGTAACAGGAGTATTACTATTGTTGGTCCCAGAAGGTGCTGATGAGTCTAAAAACTGGCTTGTACCAGCTTATGTTCACACCTGAGGTCGTTTTCACGCCTGCAGGTGTGAACCATGGTTGACGTTTGTTTCAGTGTTTCCATTTGATCCAGTTCCAGCCCCTTTACACAGGGATTGTCTGCATGCAGGTTGTTTTTCTGTGTGCATTTTTACTGTGTGCCACATTCAGTGTTGCAGACAGGCGGGAAAACAGGTCAGTAATCAGTAGAAAGCAGCATGGAGGCTGGTGAAAACTTCACAGTTCTTGATGTCTTGGACTTACTCCATCTCACTTCAAAACCACTGCATACTAAATTTAGAATGATATTTGAGCGCCAGTTGGACAGAGACAGGTCGTATTTTGTGCAACCTCTTGTTGCATCTCACCAGCTGAGGGGCTATAAAAGAGCGTGTCCACCCAGCTGTTGTGTTGAGCTGATAACGTGACTGCTGCAGAGTCATGTGAGCTGAGAGAGAATGCTGATTATTACATTCCCAATAACCAAAAGAAAAGAAAACAGATGTTACTTGTGCAGGGTTCTTTTTGCAGTGTGAAAGGGACGTTACACACACCCCCCGCCCCAAATGGGGGAGGTGGTTGAGAGAGCCCTGAACACCATGCAGGTCGTCATGAAAAGGAAACTTGTCCTTGTGATTGGTTTGCTCTGTCTGTCATCCTCTCAGAGAATCACTGAGGAGTGTCGTTTCGACTCTTTATCCAGTCCTCACACTAAATGTCAGTTAAACATCTCCTTTCCTCGTGAGTGTCTGTGGCCTCTTTTTGTTCCTGTTTCCTGTTCTGACATCACGGCAGTCCAAAAACAGTCTGAACAGATTTCATTCTGGCTGCGCTCCTCACGTCGATTAACTATAAGATGTGTTTTAAATCATTCTGAACTCCTGACGCCCTCTACAGATGATCAGCTGACCTCACAACGCCTGTGTGTGTGTGTGTGTGTGTGTGTGTGTGTGTGTGTGTGTGTGTGTGTGTGTGTGTGTGTGTGTGCATTCCACAGTGTTATCACCACAGACACCGCCGGCACGCACTTCCTGTTGGCGCCCAGAAACAGGAAGTCCTCCTCCCTTCATCCTCCTCCTCCTTGCTCTCAGCTCTGACTCCTCTTCCCCCCATTCTTCTTCTCTCACTCACTTCCTTCCTTCTTCCTTTGCTTCTCTCCTTCGCTGTTTCTCTCTCATTAACTCCTCACTCTAACGAGGTGAATCTGTCGTTGCCGTGGCGATGCAGCTAATTAGTGACGCCTGCTGTGATGATGGGATGCTTGTAATTGCAGCCTGTTCACAACCCACAACACCTGTGTGTGTGTGTGTGTGTGTGTGTGTGTGTGTGTGTGTGTGTGTGTGTGATTGGCTGTATTGTTCTGAATCAGTCTCTCTTCTTCTGTGGTGACTGCAGTGAGACCCTGCTGAAGACAAATATTTGTCTTCAAACTGTGATCGTCGCTCAGACAAACAGTCGTATCAGACAGGAAACTGTTTTCATCAGACTGTACAATAATACATGTTTAGAATTAGCACACAATCGGCCCGTGGTTGTATGACCCCGCCTACCACTCCACCCTGTGGTTGCATGACTCCGCCCACCTGTCCAGTGTCTCTGACAGTCTCCACACCTTTGACCTTTGACCACCAAATTCTAATGAGTTCATGAGTCCAAGCAGACGTTTCTGAAAAAATGTTCTCAAGCTATCATATTTAAAAGAATACAATGAACAGGGTCACAGTGACCTTTGATCGGCGCCACCTAGTGTCAGTGGTGTTGCGTCTCACTGTGCAACGACCAAATTGAGCGTGGGTATCAGATATAAAGAATAAAATGTAGGCTGTAAAGCCTCCAGTATACCTCTATGTATATGTAGAAGGAGAAGGTGTGTGGACACTCTACTAAGTAAATGAGTAAAGAGACCGAGCAACAATTATCAGATTTATCTGAAGAAAAAACAAATAGTAATGCAAATAATTATAGCAGAATGCAAAGTACCAGTACAAACAGCTCACAGTGAATGATACCAATATGTACATGTAAGCAGTCCCTATTTTAGAATAAAGGGAAATTCTAATCACTTTATTGTTGAGTCCAAGCACCCATTTTTGCAAAAAATTGAAGAAATCTCCCCGGGCGTTCTTGAGAAATCATATTCATAAGAATGAGAGAGACACAAGGTCACAGTGACATTTGAGAACTAAAATCTAATCTGTTTGGTCTTGATTCAAAGTGGACATTTGTGCCAAATTTGAAGAAATTTCCTCAAAGTGTTCTTGAGATCCTGAATTCACAAGAATGAGAATGATGAGGTCACAGTGACCTTGACCTATGACTATTGAATTCTGATCAGCTCATTGTCGAGTCCAAGTCGGGTTTGTGCAAAATATTCCCTCAAGCATTCTTAAGATATCGCATTCATGAGAATGAGAGTCCCAAAGCACAGTGATGACTGTTGAACCTAATCAGTTCACCTTTGAGTTCAACTGGACATTTGTGCCAAATTTGAACATGTTCTTGAGCTATCGCTTTCAAGTGTCACAGTAATCTTTACTGTTGACCACGAAAATCTAAATAATTTCATTGTTAAGTAAATGTAAAGGAATTTCGCCAATCTGTTCCAAAGAATACAATGGACAGGGTGACACTGACCTTTGAATTCTAAGCAGTTTATTGTTGAGTCCAAGGGGACGTTTGTGCAAAATCTGAGGAAATACCTCCAGGTGTTCTTGAGATATTGCATTCACAAGAATGAGACAAAAGGTCACAGTGACCTTAACTGCTGACCACCAAAATCTAACTATTTTATCCTTGAGTCAAATTGGACATTTGTGGCAAATTTAAAGAATTTCCCTCAATGTGTTTTTGAGATTCACAAGAATGTGACAGATGTAGTGACATTGACCTTAACTTCTGACTTTTGACAGCAAAATCAGTTCATTGTTGAGTCCAAGTGGACGTTTGTGCCAAATTTGAAGGAATTCCTTCAAGGTGTTCTTTGGATACCCTGTTCAGACAATAGGACGGACAGATGGGGAACCTTAAAACAAAATGCCTCAGAAATACCAAACTCAAGGATTAAAACCAGTACGTGACATCACAGAGTCTGCGCCCATCTGTCTCACATCTGTCCGACTCCACAGCTCCACGTTTAGACTTCTCAAATTAAAGTAACACCTGGAAATATTCGGCTCAGTTGCAGTGAATGTTCAGTTTGCTGTCTTCTCTCTAATAAATATGTTACCTGGTAGTAATTGGGCCAGAAGGTGGACACAGCTAGCTCCACCCCTTTCCAGATGTGGTAGGCGGGGCCTGAAGAGTTAAAGACGGGAACTCCCAGAGGACTGTTGTTCTCTGCGGACCACAAGAACACCGTGAACACACCCTGACATCACTGTGTTGCAGTATTTGTGTGTAGTCCTGTAGTGCAGCAATGCAGTACTTGTACCTTTGACATAGACGTTGAGCGTGGCGGGCGTGGCGCCCTCGCGGCCTCCTGCCTGATAGAACAGGAAGCTGACGCAGTGGGTGTCATTCTCTTTGAGCGGCGGCAGCAGCAGCTGAGCGCGCTGCCCGCTGTATCGACCTGACGTGTTCACAAACAGGAAGGAGGAACCTACAGACAAAAAGTGACACGTCGTTAACAAACACAGAACACAAAAAAAATAAAAGCATTCATAGTGCAGAGTGATGGATTCTGGATTTCAAAATAAAAGCATGGGGTCTGTTTGTTTACATATAAGCAGTAAAATAAAATAAAAATGAAGCATTAAAATAAAAAGAAAGGAATGGAATGGAAAAAGTAATAATAATTTGATTAAACGAAATAAAAACAAATAATCAAAATAAAAATTAAAAACAATAAATGAAACAAAATAAAAATAGAAACAAAAAATCAATTTAATAGAAATGAAAACCAGTCAATCAATAAAAAAACTTAAAACAAATAATAAAATAAAATAAAAAACATAAATAAAATAAAATAAAATAAAATAAGAAACAATAAATCTATCAAATAAAATGAAAACCAATAAATCAATTAAACAAAAATAAAAACTATCCCTAAATACAAGAAAATGAAAAACAATAAATCAACAACATAAAATTAAAAACAAGTAAATCAATATAATAAAAATAAAAACAATAAATCAATAAAAATGTAAATCATGAATAGGTTCTGAATTATGTTCACTGATGAACACCTGTCAAAATAAAACATTTTTAGAAGCACATATTGCATAGTAGATGAAGATATTCTTTCAAAAATAAAAGCATGTGTTTTTTAAGCAGGGTGATGTCATACAGAGAGAGACTGACACTTCAATATAAAAGCACATGTAAGGTTTCCAGGTGGAAGTCAGAGATTTTCACATTCAAGAAAGATAAAAGAGCTTGAACAGGAAGTTCAGAACTAACAGATCAAGATAAGAAAATAAAAGACTCTCATTATTATATCAGAGCAGCAAATCCATAATTCCTCAACGACATGAAAAATAAACTCTGTGTGTGTGTGTGTGTGTGTGTGTATGTCTGTCTGTATGTGTGTGTGTGTGTGTGTGTGTGTGTGTGTATACAAATCGCTTGTTTTGTCGACAGTGGAAATCTATAATTGGATGACTTCAGAATAAAAGCATTCACTTTAAAGCTTTGAAACTCAAAACCCAGCCTCTGAGTGTGTGTGTGTGTGTGTGTGTGTGTGTGTGTGTGCGCGTGTTTGTGTGATCCTCATTAGTGTGTGTTGTTGTCATGACTACAGCTGTCAATCAGCTGAGCTCTCTGGATTCACTTTTCTTTAGGTCTCTGTTTCTGGAAAGTTTCTATGAAATTCAAACAACTGTGTGTGTGTGTGTGTGTGTGTGTGTGTGTGTGTGTGTGTGTGTGTGTGTGTGTGTGTGTGTGTGCCAGTGGGTTGAAGGGCGTCTCCACGGTAACAGCAGGAGAAGGAGAAGTGTTGGATGGTAGTACAGCTGTCAGTCACACAGTCAACCTCTCTGACTTTTGTGCCACTTTATTTTGAAGAGAAATCACTTCCTGTTTATCTAAACAAAGATTTTGGTTGTAATCTTTAAATGTGAGTTATTTTAGTTTGATTCAGTTTTCTTGGTGTACAAAAGGATTCAGTACAGATATAATTCATAAAAACTAGAATCCCTGCCTTGCGTTCTGCGTCTCCCCCAGACATGATGATGTCACAGTGAAGCTGACCTTTGACCTTCATTATTTTATCCTGTTAGACATCTGTGTCAAGTTTGATCAGAATTGAAAAGTGAATGATTTCTCACAAAACATGTTTAGTGAGGTCACACTAACTTTCGACCACCAAAATCTAATCAGTTTATTCCAGGAGGATGTTTGTGCAAAATTTAAAGAAATTACATCAAGCTTTTCTTGAGATATTTGGTTCCCGAGAATGAGACAGATGCAAGCTCACAATGACCTCTGACCTCCAGTTAAATCATAATTGGGTCCAAGTAGACATTCGTGCCAATTGTTAAAATAGTCTCTCAAGGTATTCTTGAGATGTTGCGTTCACAAAGACGTGACAGACAAGGTCACAATGACACTGACCTGTCATCTCCAGCCATCTGAATATAATCAGTTTACTGTTAAATGTGTGAGGACGTTTGTGGCGAATTTGAAGAAATTCTCTCAAAGTGTTCTAAAGATATTATGTTCATAAGAATTGGATGGAAAAAGGGTCACAGTGACCTCTGACCTTTGACAACCCTAATCTAATCAGTTCATCATTAAGTCCAAGTAGACAATTGTGCCAAACTTGAAAAAAATTCCTTCAAGCTGTTCTTGAGACATTGCATTCACAAAAATAAGATGGATGCACAGCAGCCTTGGCTTCTGACCCTTGACCTTTGCCCACCAAACTCTAATCAGTTCATTGTTAAGTCCAACTGGACGTTTGTGCCAAATTTGAAAACATTCTCTCACGGTGTTCTTAAGATATCATGTTCATCAGAACAGGTTGGATGAAGGGTCACAGTGACCTTTGACCTCTGACCACCAAGATCTAATCAGTGTGTTTAAAATGTGCTGATGTTTGAGCGTGGCGTCGACCTTCAGACACATCGTCCAATCTGAGAGGAGGAGGTTCTGTTTCATTTCATTTCCACGTTTCCTATGTGTGTGTGTGTGTGTGTGTGTGTGTGTGTGTGTGTGTGTGTGTGTGTGTGTGTGTGTGTGTCAGCAGATCAATGGTCCTTGAGGAGAATCGATTAGAAAAACAAGAGTTTTAATCATTGCAGAGAGCAAAGGAGGAGGCGGAAGAGGAAGAAGAGGATGAGGAGAATGAGGAGGAGGAGGAAAAGGAGGAGGTTGAGAAAGAGGAGGAAGAGGTGAAGGAGGAGGAAGAGGAGGAGGAAGAGATGACGGAGGAGGAGAAAGAGGAGAAGGAAGAGGAAGAGGAAGAGATGGAGGAGGAGCAAGAGGAGAAGAGAGGATAATACCCACTGATGACTTCATCACAGATTCTTGTGTGTATAAAAAAACATCAACACTATCTCTCCTCCTGACTGTTGTTACACTCTCTCTCCTCCTGACTGTTGTTACACTATCTCTCCTCCTGACTGTTGTTACACTATCTCTCTTCCTGAATGTTGTTACACCATCTCTCCTCCTGACTGTTGTTACATCATCTCTCCTCCTGACTGTTGTTACACCATCTCTCCTCCTGACTGTTGTTACACTCTCTCTCCTCCTGACTGTTGTTACATCATCTCTCCTCCTGACTGTTGTTACACTCTCTCTCCTCCTGACTGTTGTTACATCATCTCTCCTCCTGACTGTTGTGACATCATCTCTCCTCCTGACTGTTGTTACACTCTCTCTCCTCCTGACTGTTGTTACATCATCTCTCCTCCTGACTGTTGTTACACTATCTCTCCTCCTGACTGTTGTTACACCATCTCTCCTCCTGACTGTTGTTACACCATCTCTCCTCCTGACTGTTGTTACACTATCTCTCCTCCTGACTGTTGTTACATCATCTCTCCTCCTGACTGTTGTTACACTATCTCTCCTCCTGACTGTTGTTACATCATCTCTCCTCCTGACTGTTGTTACATCATCTCTCCTCCTGACTGTTGTTACACCATCTCTCCTCCTGACTGTTGTTACATCATCTCTCCTCCTGACTGTTGTGACATCATCTCTCCTCCTGACTGTTGTTACACTCTCTCTCCTCCTGACTGTTGTTACATCATCTCTCCTCCTGACTGTTGTTACACCATCTCTCCTCCTGACTGTTGTTACACTCTCTCCTCCTGACTGTTGTTACACTCTCTCCCCTCCTGACTGTTGTTACAACATCTCTCCTCCTGACTGTTGTTAAACTCTCTCTCCTCCTGACTGTTGTTACATCATCTCTCCTCCTGACTGTTGTTACATCATCTCTCCTCCTGACTGTTGTTACACCATCTCTCCTCCTGACTGTTGTTACACTCTCTCTCCTCCTGACTGTTGTTACATCATCTCTCCTCCTGACTGTTGTTACATCATCTCTCCTCCTGACTGTTGTGACACTCTCTCTCCTCCTGACTGTTGTTACATCATCTCTCCTCCTGACTGTTATGACATCATCTCTCCTCCTGACTGTTGTTACACTCTCTCTCCTCCTGACTGTTGTTACACCATCTCTCCTCCTGACTGTTGTTACACCATCTCTCCTCCTGACTGTTATGACATCATCTCTCCTCCTGACTGTTGTTACACTCTCTCTCCTCCTGACTGTTGTTACACTATCTCTCCTCCTGACTGTTGTTACACTCTCTCCTCCTGACTGTTGTTACACTCTCTCTCCTCCTGACTGTTGTTACATCATCTCTCCTCCTGACTGTTGTGACATCATCTCTCCTCCTGACTGTTGTTACACTCTCTCTCCTCCTGACTATTGTTACACTCTCTCTCCTCCTGACTGTTGTTACACCATCTCTCCTCCTGACTGTTGTTACACTCTCTCTCCTCCTGACTGTTGTTACACCATCTCTCCTCCTGACTGTTGTTACACCATCTCTCCTCCTGACTGTTGTTACACCATCTCTCCTCCTGACTGTTGTTACATCATCTCTCCTCCTGACTGTTGTTACATCATCTCTCCTCCTGACTGTTGTTACATCATCCCTCCTCCTGACTGTTGTTACACTCTCTCTCCTCTTGACTGTTGTTACACTCTCTCTCCTCCTGACTGTTGTTATACCATCTCTCCTCCTGACTGTTGTTACATCATCTCTCCTCCTGACTGTTGTTACACTCTCTCTCCTCCTGACTGTTGTTACATCATCTCTCCTCCTGACTGTTGTTACACTCTCTCTCCTCCTGACTGTTGTTACATCATCTCTCCTCCTGACTGTTGTTACATCATCTCTCCTCCTGACTGTTGTTACATCATCTCTCCTCCTGACTGTTGTTACACTCTCTCTCCTCCTGACTGTTGTTACACCATCTCTCCTCCTGACTGTTGTTACACCATCTCTCCTCCTGACTGTTATGACATCATCTCTCCTCCTGACTGTTGTTACACTCTCTCTCCTCCTGACTGTTGTTACACTATCTCTCCTCCTGACTGTTGTTACACTCTCTCCTCCTGACTGTTGTTACACTCTCTCTCCTCCTGACTGTTGTTACATCATCTCTCCTCCTGACTGTTGTTACATCATCCCTCCTCCTGACTGTTGTTACACTCTCTCTCCTCTTGACTGTTGTTACACTCTCTCTCCTCCTGACTGTTGTTATACCATCTCTCCTCCTGACTGTTGTTACATCATCTCTCCTCCTGACTGTTGTTACACTCTCTCTCCTCCTGACTGTTGTTACATCATCTCTCCTCCTGACTGTTGTTACATCATCTCTCCTCCTGACTGTTGTTACACTCTCTCTCCTCCTGACTGTTGTTACATCATCTCTCCTCCTGACTGTTGTTACACTCTCTCTCCTCCTGACTGTTGTTACATCATCTCTCCTCCTGACTGTTGTTACATCATCTCTCCTCTTGACTGTTGTTACATTCTCTCTCCTCCTGACTGTTGTTACATCATCTCTCCTCCTGACTGTTGTTACACCATCTCTCCTCCTGACTGTTGTTACATCATCTCTCCTCCTGACTGTTGTTACATCATCTCTCCTCCTGACTGTTGTTACATCATCCCTCCTCCTGACTGTTGTTACACTCTCTCTCCTCTTGACTGTTGTTACATCATCTCTCCTCCTGACTGTTGTTACACCATCTCTCCTCCTGACTGCTGTTACACTCTCTCTCCTCCTGACTGTTGTTACACTCTCTCTCCTCCTGACTGTTGTTACATCATCTCTCCTCCTGACTGTTGTTACATAATCTCTCCTCCTGACTGTTGTTAAACTCTCTCTCCTCCTGACTGTTGTTACATCATCTCTCCTCCTGACTGTTGTTACACCATCTCTCCTCCTGACTGTTGTTACACTCTCTCTCCTCCTGACTGTTGTTACACCATCTCTCCTCCTGACTGTTGTTACACCATCTCTCCTCCTGACTGTTGTTACACTATCTCTCCTCCTGACTGTTGTTACACTCTCTCTCCTCCTGACTGTTGTTACACTATCTCTCCTCCTGACTGTTGTTACACCATCTCTCCTCCTGACTGTTGTTACACCATCTCTCCTCCTGACTGTTGTTACACTATCTCTCCTCCTGACTGTTGTTACATCATCTCTCCTCCTGACTGTTGTTACACTATCTCTCCTCCTGACTGTTGTTACATCATCTCTCCTCCTGACTGTTGTTACATCATCTCTCCTCCTGACTGTTGTTACACCATCTTACCTTATCTGTTCTGTTTTCTGTCTTTGTGCTGATGCAACAACTAAATTTACAACTCAACGGTTATCTCACCTTATGTCATTTCATTTTAACAAATCTATTTTTTTTTACCTCCTTCTTGTCTTTTCTCACTTAATCTCTTCTTACTTAATCCCATCTCATCACATGTCATCTCATCTCATCCTGTCATAATAATAATAAACTTTATTTATATAGCACCTTTCAAGAGCATAAAAGTCACAAAGTGCTTTAAAGAGGCAATAAAGCAAAAAATATATAAATATCGACATAAAAAAACAGTAAAGGGAGAAAATAGACAAATCAAACAAAGGCAAGTCTAAACAAATGGGTCTTAAGCTGCTTTTTAAAGGTGTCCACAGATCTTAAATTCAGTGGGAGAGAGTTCCAAAGTTTAGGTGCCACAAACTCAAAAGCATAGTCTCCTTTGGTTTTCAGCCTAGAACGAGGAACTAATAGCAGGCCCTGATCTGAGGACCTCAGTGACCTGCTGGTGACATAAGGCTTCAGTAGATCTCCAGTGTAGGCCGGGGCCTGACCATGCAGAGCTCTATGTGTGACCACAAGAACTTTGAATTGGATCCTAAATTTGATGGGGAGCCAGTGGAGTGCAATTAAAATTGGAGTCACATGAGACCTTTTGGGGGACCTGGACAGTCTGGCAGCAGCATTTTGGACTACTTGTAGGCGATCCAGACACGATTTTCTGAGACAGGTAAAAATAGAGTTGCAATAATCCAGACGTGACGAAACAAACGCATGGATCAACATTTCCATCTCTGCTTGAGACATAGTGGGCCTGAGTTTGGCTATGTTCCTCAGCTGGAAAAAGCAAGAGCGGATCAATAACTTCACATGCTGGTCGAGAGTCAGAGCCTGGTCCACAGTGACACTAAGAATTTTTACAGATGATTTAACCATTGAGGTATGAAAACCTAGACCATCCTTGATCTTAGGGACAAGACTTGGAGGGGCAGAAATAAGGATTTCTGTTTTGCCAGAGTTAAGTTGCATAAAGTTATTGGCCATCCAGTTTTTTATAGCTGTCACACAGTCATTTAGAGCTGACAGTATAGCAAGGTTGTGGGGTTTAAAGGAGGCATAAAGCTGAATATCATCTGCGTAGCAGTGATAAGTGATACCTTTAAACTGTTTTATTATTTGCCTAACGGGAAGCATGTACAGGGCAAATAGAACTGGACCAAGGACTGAACCTTGGGGCACACCACAGCTGAGAGTTTCAGATGGGGAGGCGAAATTACTAACAGATACAGCAAAGCTCCTGTCAGAGAGGTACGAGGAGAACCACTGCAGGGCTGACCCAGTCACACCCACCCATTGCACAAGTCTCTCTATCAGTATATCTCATCTCATCCTCATCTTATCCAGTATATCTCATCTCATCTTATCCTATGTCATCTAATTCCATCCCATCTGATCTCATGTCATCTTATCCCATCTAATTTCATCCTGTCATCTCATCTCATCTTATCCCATCTCATCCTGTCATCTCATCTCATCATTAACATCTCTTTTGTTTTTTTTAATCTCAAACATGTTTTTGTTTCCTTTTTTTTGCTTTAAATTGTTGAATGTCGGTCAGTTTGAATCTTTATCTTTCAGTTGTCGCGCTCTCTCGGTTCATGTCACAGATCTATTTCTTTTCATCTCATCTCATTTCCTGGTGTCATGTTTCGGCTCTCTTTAGTTTCAGTTTGTTTTCATTTCACCTCATTCTGTCTCCCCGTTTCTGAATGTCACTGTATCCTGTTTCTGTGCTCACGCTTTGTTCACGTTTCCATGTATTGTCCTGACTGGTTTGGTCATGTCTCAGTGTGTATGGGTAAAATCACACGTGTGTGTGTGTGTGTGTGTGTGTGTGTGTGTGTGTGTGTGTGTGTGTGTGTGTGTGTGTGTGCGTGTGAGTGTACCAGCTGTTTCCTTAGCAACTGAGGAATGTTCCAGAACAAACAGCCGCAGAGGTCGAGCTGTACATGTGTGTGAGTTCAGAAATGAAGGGAGGACGTAGAGTCAGAGATACGGTGACGCAATGATTAATCCTGGAAACTCCTGATTTTATGATTTAACCCTAATACAGACTGCTATATAGGATATTTCACATATTTAGAATATTACACAAGTCTGTGTTTTCAGAGTTATTCCAAATGTTTACAGACTTTAAGGAATATTTTGGATCTTTTGAAACGGGGCCGTGTGAGTCACATATCCACAGTTTCGTTTAGTTTATGAGGATCAGCATTATATGATGCCACAACATGAGCTGCTCTCTTAGAAAAAAGCTTTTAACTATGGTTAAATGTGATCAGACCAAAGGACTGGACGGAGGCCATCATCAAAAATGCTCACATGTGCAGCGCACACTTCATATCAGGTTAGGGAAAAAGTATTTCCTGTTGTAGGGATGAATAACGTTATGTGTATTAAGGGTTATCATGTCCACCTCATCAGAAACTGGGGTGGGATTAAGAGGAATATTGGATTTCTCTGCAACGCTAACTTTTTAGCACATTAGCTAACGTTAGCTTCCATAGCAAAACAAACAAGTGTGGTCCTCCTTTGTAAGATTGGCTTCCTGTGACATCATCCATCCACTGAGTGAGAGCATACGGGTCGGCCAGTCTGGTCCCGTTGCTCAGTGTTTACTTATTCAAGTAACACTGGCGGTCCCGGAGAGTGAGTGACCTGACATGGTGCGTTGGTAAATTCAGTCTGACGCTCTACACTAAAATGAGAGCCCTGTTGGTGGAAGAAACGCAGCGTTATATTTCTACATGAATGAACCAACGGTTAAGTTAATCACACATTCACTCCGCTCGGCGCTCTGCTGCTCCGTCTCCACAGACAGAGTGTCCAGAGTGCGCTCTGCCACTCTGAGAGTGCGCTGCTCTGGATAACCCAACGCTACATTCAGACAGCGCTCCCAATTTATCAACGCTCCAGTTTGGGTCAGAGTCGCTCCCACACTCACAATGAGTGTTTCTGAACGCACCACTCACATCATCTTCCTCCATCGTTTAAAACAAGACAACACAACTTGTTAGCTAGCGCTAGCTAATGTCTGTGGAGAACTGTTTGCGTCCAGCTAAGCCCCGCCCACCAAAAAAAAATCATCATACTGTTTACCAACAGTCAGAGGGTGTGTTGTGTGAGTTTGGTGTGAGGTTAGATCCAGCAGTCACACAGTAACACTGACTGCTGGGCAGCAGAGCGACAACTAAACTGTCTTTACATTTTTTTTTTTTTTTTTGCATATGTTGTTTTTATATTGTTTCGCCGTGGCTTCAGGTAATCGTTTGCTCCACGTACAGGATGCCATCATGGAATTCTCAGCTGGTCAATGGATAATCAATCAGAGCAGAGAGACTGTGAGGTGTGTGAGGAGAGAACAAGACAGACAGGAAACAAAAACAAACACACACACGTCGATCGTGTCTTGGCGTTTCTCTCTCTCGTTAACCTCCCACCCCCTTCTCACCTGCCGGCCAATCATAAACGACCCCTGCCATCTCTAAACCAATCACATCAGACCCAGCTCACACACACGCAAACACACGCACGCACACACGCACACACACACACACACACACACACACACACACACAGATGGCAGGGGGTAATTCTATTACCAGAGTTATATTGAAACGTGAGGAGAGGCAGCTGCAGCGTATTGAGAAGATTTACACAAATAACACACACACACAAACACACACACACACACACACACACACTTCCTGCTGCTGGTGTGTGTGTGTGTGTCTTGCAGTGTGAGTTAAAATGTCTGAAAACACATCGACACAAACCATCAAACCGTTTACAACAGCAGAGCAACAGAAATATCAAACAGTCACTACCATTGACTTAAATTCACTTCTGTTCATGTCCATTAAAATAATTAAGCTGTTTTAATTGATGTGAACGGCAAACTCAAACAACTGTTGGATGACAAAGTGTCTGTGATGCTGTTGGAAACATTTGTTTTAATCAATCAATCAATCAATTTTATTTATAAAGCCCAATATCACAAATCACAATTTGCCTCACAGGGCTTTACAGCATACGACATCCCTCTGTCCTTTAGACCCTCACAGCTGATCAGGAAAAACTCCCCAAAAAAAACCTTTACCGGGGAAAAAAAACAGTAGAAAGCTCAGGAAGAGCAACTGAGGAGGGATCCCTCTTCCAGGACGGACAGACGTGCAGTAGATGTCGTACAGAACAGATCAACATGATAAATTAACAGTAATCCATTAACTTGCACTTTGAATTCATCCATTAGTTATTTCATCAGTAACACCTTCATTGTATAAAATAAACTTCTTCAAACTGCTACAACTTGTTTTCTTCAGTATCAAAGTCATCAACAGATAGTTCTCTGTTTCCATGGTTACACTGCAAACTAGATGTGCTGTTTCACACTGCAGTCAACAACATGTAAACACATGTAAACAGGCTGCACTGAAGCTGAAGCACTCTCTGTCTTTAAAGAGTTAACAGCAGAGTTATAAAAATAATAAGCAAAGTTTTATGATGTTGTTGTTGTTATTGTTGTTTACAGACTCTGGTTTCTCTCTCAACAACCTGCTGAAAGAGGGGTGTTTCTCTTTCGATGGAGCTATGCTGACGGTTTCCCTTTGCTTCTAGTCTTTGTGCTAAGCTACGCTAAGTGTTTCCTTATGATTACAGTCTTTGTGCTAAGCTAGGCTAACAGTTTCCCTATGCTTACACTCTTTGTGCTAAGCTACGCTAACCGCTTCCCTCTGCTTCCAGTCTTTGTGCTATGCTACGCTAACCGTTTCCCTATGCTTACACTCTTTGTGCTAAGCTGGGCTAACCGCTTCCCTATGCTAACACTCTTTGTGCTAAGCTAGGCTAACAGTTTCCCTCTGCTCCCAGTCTTTGTGCTAAGCTAGACTGACAGTTTCCCTCTGCTTCTAGTCATTGTGCTAAGCTAGACTGACAGTTTCCCTCTGCTTCTAGTCATTGTGCTAAGCTAGACTGAGTTTCCCTCTGCTTCTAGTCATTGTGCTAAGCTAGGCTAACAGTTTCCCTCTGCTTCTAGACATTGTGCTAAGCTAGACTGAGTTTCCCCCTGCTTCTAGTCATTGTGCTAAGCTAGGCTAAGTGTTTCCTTATGATTACAGTCTTTGTGCTAAGCTAGGCTAACAGTTTCCCTATGCTTACACTCTTTGTGCTAAGCTATGCTAACCGCTTCCCTCTGCTTCCAGTCTTTGTGCTAAGCTACGCTAACCGTTTCCCTATGCTTACACACTTTGTGCTAAGCTGGGCTAACCGCTTCCCTATGCTAACACTCTTTGTGCTAAGCTAGGCTAACAGTTTCCCTCTGCTCCCAGTCTTTGTGCTAAGCTAGACTGACAGTTTCCCTCTGCCTCTAGTCATTGTGCTAAGCTAGACTGAGTTTCCCTCTGCTTCTAGTCATTGTGCTAAGCTAGGCTAACAGTTTCCCTCTGCTTCCAGTCATTATGCTAAGCTAGACTGACAGTTTCCCTCTGCTTCTAGTCATTATGCTAAGCTAGACTGAGTTTCCCTCTGCTTCTAGTCATTGTGCTAAGCTAGGCTAACAGTTTCCCTCTGCTTCTAGTCATTGTGCTAAGCTAGACTGACAGTTTCCCTCTGGTCATTGTGCTAAGCTAGACTGACAGTTTCCCTCTGCTTCTAGTCATTGTGCTAAGCTAGGCTAACAGTTTCCCTCTGCTTCCAGTCTTTGTGCTAAGCTAGACTGAGTTTCCCTCTGTTTCTAGTCATTGTGCTAAGCTAGGCTAACAGTTTCCCTCTGCTTCCAGTCATTGTGCTAAGCTAGGCTAACAGTTTCCCATTGCTTCTAGTCATTATGCTAAGCTAGACTGACAGTTTCCCTCTGCTTGTAGTCATTGTGCTAAGCTAGGCTAACAGTTTCCCTCTGCTTCCAGTCATTGTGCTAAGCTAGGCTAACAGTTTCCCATTGCTTCAAGTCATTATGCTAAGCTAGACTGACAGTTTCCCTCTGCTTGTAGTCATTGTGCTAAGCTACGCTAACCGCTTCCCTCTGCTTCTAGTCATTGTGCTAAGCTAGGCTAACCGTTTCCCTATGCTTACACTCTTTGTGCTAAGCTGGGCTAACCGCTTCCCTATGCTAACACTCTTTGTGCTAAGCTAGGCTAACAGTTTCCCTCTGCTCCCAGTCTTTGTGCTAAGCTAGACTGACAGTTTCCCTCTGCTTGTAGTCATTGTGCTAAGCTACGCTAACCGCTTCCCTCTGCTTCTAGTCATTGTGCTAAGCTAGGCTAACCGTTTCCCTATGCTTACACTCTTTGTGCTAAGCTGGGCTAACCGCTTCCCTATGCTAACACTCTTTGTGCTAAGCTAGGCTAACAGTTTCCCTCTGCTTCTAGTCATTGTGCTAAGCTAGGCTAACAGTTTCCCTCTGCTAACCACATTCTGTGGCTATCAGCGTCACACAGACAGGAAACTGCTGCTCTGTTTGGTGCCAGATTCACATGTCTCATCTCAGATCATACGTACATAGGTAAATACATAAACAGATAAAATCAATCAATAAAACAAGAATATCATGAGGGGAAACACAGTGAGAGGATTTAAACTAAATGTCACAGTGTTTGGAGTCAACAAGCAGGCCAATGGGGAGCCAGCGTGTCAGTGTGACCTCTCCTCTGATTGGTTTGGAGTCACAGGCGCTCTGTGTGTTTAAATTCCCTGAATGAGGCTTTAATTGGTTTTGGCAGGATGCTGATACTGGCTTCATACTGGACACACACACACACACACAGAGTCATGTCATGTTCAAAGGCTGAGTGAATCAACTGCATGCCGACACGCTGATAAACCCTTTAACACACTAATTAACCCCAACACACACACACGCACGCACACACATACAAACATACATACACACACACACACACACACACACACAAACATACATACATACATACACACACACACACACACACACGCACACACACACGCACAAACACACACAGTTTTATATTATTTATCCGCCAAACAAAGTCCATAACTTCAAACACACACTGACTCGTTCACCTTTAAACACTGTTTACCTGTTGGCTGTGTGTGTGTGTGTGTGTGTGTTGACAGAAATGCTGTAAACAACATACACACACACAGAAAAGTGGTTTTGACCTCCAGGTCTCTTTAACACAGAAAGGCATTGTGGGAGTTATCACACAACAGACAGACAGTGTGTGTGTGTGTGTTCGTGTGTGTGTGTGTGTGTGTTTATATTTGCCTTCAAGCTTCAGTGTGTGTGTTTACTGTGTACAGCTGGCAGTGAGCTGATAACAGCCCTATTAGAAATATTAATATACCCTGAACTCCACAGAGCCACACACACACACACACCAAAGGAGTCTGTGTGTGTGTGTGTGTGTGTGTGTGTGTGTGTGTGTGTGTGTGTGTATGTTCCCTCTGGTCATCCCTGATTGGTGCAAATCAATTAAAAGCCTGAGACGTGGCATTCAATTGGCCCTCAGCTGTGACTGACAGGCGGGTGTCCTGCTCGCCCGCGGAACACAACAAGAAGTAGAAACACGGAACAAACGAACAACTAAGAGAGAACCGTCAAACAGAGAACAGAAGAACCAGTTATGCAGAGGTAAAGAACATAGAACCAACTTACTGGATATTAAAGAACCACTGAATTTCTAACTGTCTGATAAAAGAGACCAGCAGTAGAACCAACTCTATAAACAATGGGCAACAATAGAACCATCTGTACACAGGTAAAGAACCACAGTAGAACCGACTGTGTAGAAGTAAAGAGCCAACTGTGTACAGATAAGGAACCACAGGAGAACCGACTGTGTATAGGTAAAGAACCCCAGGAGAACCGACTGTGTAGGTAGAACCGATTGTGAACAGGTAAAGAACCACAGTAGAACCGACTATGTACAGGTAAAAAACGCCAGGAGAACTGATTATGAACAGGTAAATAACCCTGGTAGAACCGACTGTACAGGTAGAACTGACTGTGAACAGGTAAAGAACCACAGTAGAACCGATTGTGAACAGGTAAAGAACCACAGTATAACCGACTGTGTTCAGATAAAGAACCGAATGTGTACAGGTAAGGAACCACAGCAGAACAGACTGTGTACAGGTAAGTAACCACAGGAGAACCAACTGTGTATAGGTAAAAAAAAAAACAGGAGAACCGACTGTGTACAAGTAAAGAACCACAGCAGAACCAACTGTGAACAAATAAAGAACCACAGTAGAACCGACTGTGTACAGGTAGAACCAACTGTGTACAGGTAGAGAACCACAGTAAAACCAACTGTGTACAGGTAAAGAACCCCAGGAGAACCAATTATAAACAGGTAAATAACCCCGGTAGAACCGACTGTACAGGTAGAACTGATTGTGAACAGGTAAAGAACCACAGTATTAACCGACTGTGTACAGGTAAAGAACCACAGTAGAACCGAGTGTGTACAGGTAAAGAACCACAGTAGAACCGAGTGTGTACAGGTAAAGAACTG
>CM069314.1:527500-615000 GCA_035609425.1 Epinephelus awoara
CACGCACACACACACACACTGATGTAAAGCCTCCTCCTTCCTCAGAGACTTTAAATCCGCCCATTCACACACACACTGAGGCTGAATGTGTGTGTGAATATATTTGATGACATCGACGCCTCTTCAGTGTGATGACTGTGTGTGTGTGTGTGTGTGTGTGTGTGTGTGTGTGTGTGTGTGTGTGTGTGTGTGCAGCTGTCATCTCAAAGCGCTCACATTAAATAGCTGGAAGGCTCATTTTCTTTCTTTGTAACAGAAGGCACATTAAACACACATACACACACACACACACACACACACACGCTCCCGCAGGACAGTGTTAAACCATCAACAGATACGAGACACAATCTGTTTAATCTGCTTCTATGAATTTGCATCTATATAACAAACAATCTCAGCCTCACAATGTCCCCACACTGACTGTGGACCACTGTTACTACTGACAGGACTACAGTTACTACTGACAGGACCACTGTTACCACTGACAGGACTACTGTTACTACTGACAGGACCACTGTTACTACTGACAGGACCACTGTTACCACTGACAGGACTACTGTTACTACTGACAGGACCACTGTTACTACTGACAGGACTACAGTTACTACTGACAGGACCACTGTTACCACTGACAGGACCACTGTTACCACTGACAGGACCACTGTTACTACTGACAGGACTACAGTTACTACTGACAGCACTACTGTTACTACTGACAGGACTACTGTTACTACTGACAGGACCACTGTTACGACTTACAGGACTACTGTTACTACTGACAGGACCACTGTTACTACTGACAGCACTACTGTTACTACTGACAGGACCACTGTTACTACTGACAGGACTACTGTTACTACTGACAGGACCACTGTTACTACTGACAGCACTACTGTTACTACTGACAGCACTACTGTTACTACTGACAGGACTACTGTTACTACTGACAGGACCACTGTTACTACTGACAGGACTACTGTTACTACTGACAGGACCACTGTTACTACTGACAGCACTACTGTTACCACTGACAGGACTACTGTTACTACTGACAGGACCACTGTTACTACTGACAGCACTACTGTTACCACTGACAGGACTACTGTTACTACTGACAGGACCACTGTTACCACTGACAGGACTACTGTTACTACTGACAGGACCACTGTTACTACTGACAGGACCACTGTTACCACTGACAGGACTACTGTTACTACTGACAGGACCACTGTTACTACTGACAGGACTACAGTTACTACTGACAGGACCACTGTTACCACTGACAGGACCACTGTTACCACTGACAGGACCACTGTTACTACTGACAGGACTACAGTTACTACTGACAGCACTACTGTTACTACTGACAGGACTACTGTTACTACTGACAGGACCACTGTTACGACTTACAGGACTACTGTTACTACTGACAGGACCACTGTTACTACTGACAGCACTACTGTTACTACTGACAGGACCACTGTTACTACTGACAGGACTACTGTTACTACTGACAGGACCACTGTTACTACTGACAGCACTACTGTTACTACTGACAGCACTACTGTTACTACTGACAGGACTACTGTTACTACTGACAGGACCACTGTTACTACTGACAGGACTACTGTTACTACTGACAGGACCACTGTTACTACTGACAGCACTACTGTTACCACTGACAGGACTACTGTTACTACTGACAGGACCACTGTTACTACTGACAGCACTACTGTTACCACTGACAGGACTACTGTTACTACTGACAGGACCACTGTTACTACTGACAGGACTACAGTTACTACTGACAGGACCACTGTTACCACTGACAGGACCACTGTTACCACTGACAGGACCACTGTTACTGCTGACAGGACCACTGTTACCACTGACAGGACTACTGTTACTACTGACAGGACCACTGTTACTACTGACAGCACTACAGTTACTACTGACAGCACTACTGTTACTACTGACAGGACTACTGTTACTACTGACAGGACCACTGTTACGACTTACAGGACTACTGTTACTACTGACAGGACCACTGTTACTACTGACAGCACTACTGTTACTACTGACAGGACCACTGTTACTACTGACAGGACTACTGTTACTACTGACAGGACCACTGTTACTACTGACAGCACTACTGTTACTACTGACAGGACTACTGTTACTACTGACAGCACTACTGTTACTACTGACAGGACCACTGTTACTACTGACAGGACTACTGTTACTACTGACAGGACCACTGTTACTACTGACAGGACCACTGTTACTACTGACAAGACCACTGTTACTACTGACAGGACCACTGTTACTACTGACAGCACTACTGTTACTACTGACAGCACTACTGTTACTACTGACAGGACTACTGTTACGACTGACAGCACTACTGTTACTACTGACAGGACCACTGTTACTACTGACAGGACCACTGTTACTGCTGACAGGACCACAGTTACTACTGACAGCACTACTGTTACTACTGACAGCACTACTGTTACTACTGACAGGACTACTGTTACGACTTACAGGACTACTGTTACTACTGACAGGACTACTGTTACTACTGACAGGACCACTGTTACTACTGACAGCACTACTGTTACGACTGACAGCACTAGTGTTACTACTGACAGGACCACTGTTACTACTGACAGGACCACTGTTACTGCTGACAGGACCACTGTTACTACTGACAGCACTACTGTTACGACTGACAGCACTACTGTTACTACTGACAGGACCACTGTTACTACTGACAGGACCACTGTTACTGCTGACAGGACCACAGTTACTACTGACAGCACTACAGTTACTACTGACAGGACTACTGTTACTACTGACAGGACCACTATTACTACTGACAGGACTACTGTTACTACTGACAGGACTACTGTTGCTACTGACAGGACCACTGTTGCTACTGACAGGACTACTGTTACTACTGACAGCACTACTGTTACTACTAACAGGACCACTGTTACTTCTGGCAGCACTACTGTTACTACTGACAGGACCACTGTTGGTACTGACAGGACTACTGTTACTACTGACAGGACCACTGTTACCACTGACAGGACCACTGTTACTACTGACAGCACTATTGTTACTACTGACAGGACCACAGTTACTACTGACAGGACCACTGTTACTACTGACAGCACTACTGTTACTACTGACAGGACTGTTACTACTGACAGGACCACTGTTACTACTGACAGCACTACAGTTACTACTGACAGGACCACAGTTACTACTGACAGGACCACTGTTACTATTGACAGCACTACAGTTACTACTGACAGGACCACAGTTACTACTGACAGGACCACAGTTACTACTGACAGGACCACAGTTACTACTGACAGGACTACAGTTACTACTGACAGGACCACTGTTACTACTGACAGCACTACAGTTACTACTGACAGGACCACTGTTACTACTGACAGGACCACAGTTACTACTGACAGGACCACTGTTACTACTGACAGGACCACAGTTACTACTGACAGGACCACTGTTACTACTGACAGCACTACAGTTACTACTGACAGGACCACTGTTACTACTGACAGGACTACTGTTCTAACTGGTTGTCCTGACACTCCTTACAGATAAAAACCAGAGAGAGGCAGATTGTTGTTGGGCTGTCTCCACCTCCACAGGAAATGAGACAAACACACACAGTGTGTGTGTGTGTGTGTGTGTGTGTGTGTGTGTGTGTGTGTGTGTGTGTGTGTGTGTGTGTGTGTGTGTCTGTGTGTGCAGCAGTAATTAATCATAATGTGCAGCTATTGATCGTCTGCCCTCTTTATTCTCCAGCTGCCTGATCAATAACTACAAGTCCTAAAAGTTAGAGCTCTGTTATTAACCCCTCACTGCCTGCTGCACTCATCTCAACACACACACACACACACACACACACATATATATGTACTAGGGGTGTAACAGTCAGGCCCCTCCCCCCCATGGGTCCCAGTGCAACCACACTGCCTGCACTGTCTATATTTACGCCCCTGGTTGGTTCAGTTTTCTCTGAACTCAGGAGAGAAAAGAAAAGAGGTGAAGAAATGGAAGAAAAAACGAGACACAGAGAGCTGAAGAAGAAACTAGAGAAGCAGAGGAGTGCTGAAGAGGAGGTGAAGTTTTTCTGAGTCTCCAAGTCTCTGAGTCTCGGCGGTGAAGTGGTGTCCATTACAGTCCGTAGAGATCTGACAACATTTAGCCGATGTGCTGGTGGGCCGGATTAGACCGTCATCTATGAACAGCCAGCCAATCATGGACACACACAGCTGGCAGGGCGCCTGGGTGGAGCTCTGTCTGAAGTATGTGAGGCTGAATGAAACCATCTGGTCCCGATTAGGAAAATCACTCGTCTCTCTTCTTCTGTGGTTTTCTCTGTAATAGTCCTCCTGCCTGCTCCTTCCTGTGTCTCTGTAGATCCACTCAGTGTGTGTGTGTGTGTGTGTGTGTGTGTGTGTGTGTGTGTGTGAACGTCCTGTTAAACCTTTAAAACTTTAACATAGCAATAAAGTTTATTCAAACAAGACGACTGCGTTTCCACGACGTCCACAAAAAAAAGAAGAGCTGCGTCACACAGTGTGTATTGATGCAGCCAACACAAAGTACAGAGAGCTGAGAACTACATGTGAAATACTACTAATGCTGCATCAAGTGACTCATGACTGAATGACAGAATGACTGAATGACTGACTGAATGACTGACTGACTGAATGACTGACTGAATGACAGAATGACTGAATGACTGACTGAATGACTGACTGACTGACTGAATGAATGACTGAATGACTGACTGAATGAATGACTGAATGACTGACTGAATGACTGAATGAATGACTGAATGACTGACTGAATGACTGACTGACTGACTGAATGACTGAATGACTGACTGAATGACTGAATGACTGACTGAATGAATGACTGAATGACTGAATGACTGACTGAATGACTGAATGACTGACTGAATGAATGACTGAATGAATGACTGAATGACTGAATGAATGACTGAATGACTGACTGAATGAATGACTGAATGACTGAATGACTGACTGAATGAATGACTGAATGACTGACTGAATGACTGAATGACTGAATGACTGACTGAATGAATGACTGCAGTTCATCGTATAAAGAAACATTTGCTCTTTTTTTGAAGGTATTTTTTGTGGGCTGCTGATGTCACCTGATGTGAGATGATGTCAGAAGATAAAGACGGACTCTCTGTCTGTCACACAGAGTCTTCTTGTTCAGCACGACCAGCGCTGAGTGACCAGGAGAATGTTAACGACGCCACAGACACACTCGCAGGGAACACATGAGGCTGCACCGATCAAAGACTCAGCAACCAGCCGAGTCATGTTTGACACAGCAGTCAGCAAAAAGCACATGTCTGTCCGAATGCCAGAAGAATCGGTGCAGAAACTATAAGACCCCGACACGAAGACAGATTTAGAGCAGAAGAGTCTTGATGAAACAGAGACTGAGTACAGGAGTGAGACAGCAACGAGTCTGAATAAGAAGGAAAAAAAACAGACTGAAAAGATTCTAGAAGAGAGACGTCAAAATGAGAAATAAAGGACATGGAGGAAAATCTAGACTCAATCTCTTGACAATGAACAAACAAGACAAAGACTTTAGACATGGAGGGAAACACAGGAGAAAACAGAAACTAGGAGGGAACAATAAAAAGAACTTTCGACTGGAGAATCTAGAAAACAAAAAGAACATCGATAAGGAAGAGGAAGAAAGAACTAGATAAATAATCCAGAAACAAAAGAGACTAAACTTAGAAAGATGAAACTAAAGAAAACGCACAAAGAGGGAACACAGGATGTCACCAAAGATGCATGGCGAGGAGGAAGTGGTCGTGAAGAAACCAGACGCATGAGGTCAAGCCACAAATCTAGAAGATCAAACTATGAAGAAGAATCTAGATTAAACTCGACAGCGAAAAAAAATTAAAGGCATGAAAACAAGATGAAACGACACAAAGAAAGAACTAGAAGAATACACACACACGCTGACACCCTCGTGTCATCACTGATGTACATTCATCACTGATTAACCCAGGTTGGGAACCACTGTTACCATGGAGACAGATCACAGAAAAGAAACTAGATAAAGAATCTAGAAAAAAAAGGATGGAAAAATAAAAACAAAACTCAGAAACCACACACACACACACACACACACACACACACACACACACACACACACACATATGTGCACAAAATAACTACACACAACAATGTTGTTAAAGAAGAAACACTTCAGAGAGGAATCTAGAAAATCACATGAAGAAGAATCAGGAGACATAACGGAGGGAGAGAAGGACAGAAGGAGGGAGAGAAGAAAAGAAGAAGGTAGAGAATGAAAGAAGGAGGGAGAGAAGGACAGAAGGAGGGAGAGAAGAAAAGAAGAAGGTAGAGAATGAAAGAAGGAGGGAGGGAAGGACAGAAGGAGGGAGAGAAAGAAAGAAGAAGGTAGAGAATGAAAGAAGGAGGGAGGGAAGGACAGAAGGAGGGAGAGAATAAAAAAGGAGGGAGAGAAGGAAAGAAGGAGGGGGAGAAGTAGAGGAGTATGAGAAGGAGAAATGAAGTAAAGAAGGAGGGAGAGAGGGAATCTCTCTCTCTCTCTCACACACACACACACACACTAATTATCAGTGTGTAACGAGGCTGATCTAATGTGAGTGTTATTATCTGATGTCAAACACCAGCTCAATGTGTGTGTGTGTGTGTGTGTGTGTGTGTGTGTGTGTGTGTGTGTGTGTGTGTGTGTGTGTGTGTGTTTAGCCTCTTGGTTAGCCGTTAGCATGTGGTGATGCTAACATCCTGCAAAACTGAACCCTCTGAGGTGATTGGACAAGAGCAGACAGACGGGCGGTGACACGCGAAGCTCCCAGCAGCACCTGGGGCTGTGTGTGTGTGTGTGTGTGTGTGTGTGTGTGTGTGTGTGTGTGTGTGTGTGTGTGTGATTGGATGTGACAGTGGACACACACATTCTGACAGACAGAAGTGGCCTGTGGTGTCAGTGGTGGCATTTAGCTGGTGACACACACAGACACACACACACACACACACACACACACACACAGTGACAGTGAGGATGAGACAAGATGGCAGTGAAACAAAGAAACAACAGATTGTGTTTGTGTGACAGAAGATATTCAGACAGGAAGGAAACAAGGGAAAGAGAAAGTAAAGAAGGAGATAGGGAAGAAGGGAAGGAGACAAAGCAAGATCAAAGGAGACATTAAAGGAAAGAAGGAGGAGAGGAGGAGGAGAGGAGGAGGGGAAAAAGAACTCCAGAGTGACACTAAACATTCACACTGATGCACACTTCTGTCCTTCTTTACCTCCTCCTTGACTTCCTTTCTCCTTCTCAAACTCCTCTACTTCTACACCTCCCTCATTCCTTCTCTCCCTCCTTCTTTCCTTCTCCCCCTCCTTCTTCCTTCTCTCCCTCCTTCTTTCCTTCTCCCCCTCCTTCTTTCCTTCTCTCCCTCCTTCTTTCCCTCCCTACCTCCTCCTTTCCCTCCCTACCTCCTCCTTTCCCTCCCTACCTCCATCTTTCCCTCTCAACCTCCTTCATTCCTTCTCTCCCTACCTCCTCCTTTCCCTCCCTACCTCCCTCATTCCTTCTCTCCCTCCTTCATTCCTTCTCTCCCTCCTCCTTTCCTTCTCTACCTCCTCCTTTCCCTCCCTACCTCCTTCTTTCCTTCTCTACCTCCTCCTTTCCTTCTCTACCTCCTTCTTTCCTTCTCCACCTCCTTCTTTCCTTCTCTCCCTCCTTCTTTCCCTCCCTACCTCCTCCTTTCCCTCCCTACCTCCATCTTTCCCTCTCAACCTCCTTCATTCCTTCTCTCCCTACCTCCTCCTTTCCCTCCCTACCTCCCTCATTCCTTCTCTCCCCCCTCCTTTCCTTCTCTACCTCCTCCTTTCCCATCCTACCTCCTTCTTTCCTTCTCTACCTCCTCCTTTCCTTCTCTACCTCCTTCTTTCCTTCTCCACCTCCTCCTTTCCTTCTCTACCTCCTTCTTTCCTTCTCTACCTCCTCCTTTCCTTCTCTACCTCCTTCTTTCCTTCTCTACCTCCTTCTTTCCTTCTCTCCCTACCTCCTTCTTTCCTTCTCTCCCTCCTTCTTTCATTCTCTACCCCCTTCTTTCCCTCTCAACCTCCTTCTTTCCCTCTCTCCCTCCTTCTTTCCTTGTCAACCTCCTTCTTCCCTTTCTACCTCCTCCTTTCCCTCTCAACCTCCTTCTTTCCTTCTCTCCATCCTTCTTTCCTTATCTCCCTCCTTCTTTCCTTCTCTCCCTCCTTCTTTCCCTCTCTCCCTCCTTCTTTCCTTCTCTCCCTCCTTCTTTCCTTATCTCCCTCCTTCTTTCCTTCTCTCCCTCCTTCTTTCCTTGTCAACCTCCTTCTTTCCTTCTCTACCTCCTCCTTTCCCTCTCTCCCTCCTTCTTTCCCTCTCTCCCTCCTTCTTTCGTTATCTCCCTCCTTCTTTCCTTCTCTCCCTCCTTCTTTCCTTATCTCCCTCCTTCTTTCCTTCTCTCCCTCCTTCTTTCCTTGTCAACCTCCTTCTTTCCTTCTCTACCTCCTCCTTTCCCTCTCTCCCTCCTTCTTTCCCTCTCTCCCTCCTTCTTTCATTATCTCCCTCCTTCTTTCCCTCTCTCCCTCCTTCTTTCCTTCTCTCCCTCCTTCTTTCCTTGTCAACCTCCTTCTTTCCTTGTCAACCTCCTCCTTTCCTTCTCTACCTCCTCCTTTCCCTCTCTCCCTCCTTCTTTCCCTCTCTCCCTCCTTCTTTCCTTATCTCCCTCCTTCTTTCCTTATCTCCCTCCTTCTTTCCTTCTCTCCCTCCTTCTTTCCTTCTCTCCCTCCTTCTTTCCTTATCTCCCTCCTTCTTTCCCTCTCTCCCTCCTTCTTTCCTTGTCAACCTCCTTCTTTCCTTCTCTACCTCCTCCTTTCCCTCTCTCCCTCCTTCTTTCCCTCTCTCCCTCCTTCTTTCCTTATCTCCCTCCTTCTTTCCTTCTCTCCCTCCTTCTTTCCTTGTCAACCTCCTTCTTTCCTTCTCTCCCTCCTCCTTTCCTTCTCTACCTCCTCCTTTCCCTCCCTACCTCCTCCTTTCCTTCTCTACCTCCTTCTTTCCTTCTCCACCTCCTCCTTTCCTTCTCTCCCTACCTCCTCCTTTCCCTCTCAACCTCCTTCTTTCCTTCTCTCCCTACCTCCTTCTTTCCCTCTCAACCTCCTTCTTTTATTCTCTCCCATCTCTCCCTCCTTCTTTTATTCTCTCCCATCTCTCCCTCCTTCTCTCCCTCCTTCTTTCCTTCTCTCCCTCCTTCTTTCCTTCTCTACCTCCTTCTATCCTTCTCTACCTCCTTCTTTCCTTCTCTACCTCCTTCTACCTCCTTTCCTCTCCAACCAATGAAACCAATGTGAGATCTGAGAATAAGGACAGAGGGAGGTGAAAAAGGAAAGGAGGAGGTAGAGAAGGAAAGAAGGAGGTGTAGAAGGAGGGAAGGGGGTAGAGAAGGAGGGAAGGAAGTGTTGAAGGAAAGAAGGAGGAAGGGAAGGAAAGAAGGAGGTAGAGAAGGAAAGGAGGTGTAGAAGGAAAGAAGGAGATGTAGAGGGAAAGAAGGAATTAGAGAAGGAAAGGAGGTGTAGAAGGAAAGAAGGAGGTTTAGAAGGAGGGAAGGAGGTAGAGAAGTAAAGAAGGAGGTGTAGAAGAAGGGAAGGAGGTGTAGAAGGAAAGAAGGAGGTGAAGGAGGGAAGGAGGTGTAGGAGGAAAGAAGGAGGTGAAGAAGGAGGGAAGGAGGTGTAGGAGGAAAGAAGGAGGTGTAGAAGGAGGGAAGGAGGTAGAGAAGGAAAGGAGGAGGTGTAGAAGCAAAGAAGGAGGTGTAGAAGGAAAGAATGAGGTGAAGAAGGAGGGAAGGAGGTGTAGGAGGAAAGAAGGAGGTGAAGAAGGAGGGAAGGAGGTGTAGGAGGAAAGAAGGTGTAGAAGGAGGGAAGGAGGTGTAGAAGGAAAGAAGGAGGTGTAGAAGGAGACGATCATGTTCTCTGTATTAACGTGACCTCAGACTATAAAAAGAAACTCAGATTAGAGACAAAGTTCAACGGAGTGACTACACCCAATACACACACACACACAAAACACACACAACACACACACACAACACACACACACACACACAGTACGCTCCTGCTTTACTTTCAAGGGCATCAAACTTTGAATGTGTGTTTGTGAAGGAATGTGAAGTGTATATATATATATTTACTGTGTGTGTGTGTGTGTGTGTTACTGTGTGTGTGTGTGTGTGTGTGTGTGTGTGTGCGTGTTACTGTGTGTGTGTAAACTGTGATCTCCAGCAGGAACAGTAACTGGGCGCTAACAGCATTAGCGTTAGCACAGCGAGCTAACTTGCCTCAGGCCAAACATGAATAATGCAGCAGTCAGCCCAGCGCCTCTGGGTTGGTGTGTGTGTGTCTATGTGTGTGTGTGTGTTGTTGTGCTATCAGTGTTATCAGGCTGTACTGGAGGCTGTCTCTATATGACGGTATTAGAATAATATGCTAATTACTAATAATTACCCTGTAACATACACACTCAGATTAACCCCCCCCCACACACACACACACGCACACACACCTCACCCCCAAGTCTCTCCCCCCCCCCTCCTCCTCCCTCTGGGCTGGAACTCCTCCTGGCAAGGACAAGAAGGAGGAGGAGGAGGAGGAGGAGGAGACCTGCAGGACACAACATGTCTGCAGCGACATGAAAACATCACAGACCGCTGAACGACGACGCTCACACACACACACAACAGTCAGAAACAACTGATGGGAACCTCTGGAAACAAAAAATACACAAAAAGTACACATTTGCTCAAAATGGCTGACTTCCTGTTGGGTTAAGGGCATGTAAATGGAAGCAGCTCTGGGGGCTCCGTCGTTGGAATTTTGTAGGGGGCACTACTGAGGCATTTTGTGACACCCGTTAATCAGGCTCATATCAGATGTTAATATTCACGTTTACATGTGTGTGCAAAGTTTCATGAATTTCCTGCACTTTATGACAGAATTTCTCCAACACGTTATCTTCAGTTCAGCATGATGTTTGCTTGTTTTTTTTGTTTGTTTTTTGTCTATGTACCTGTTTCCATGGAAGTGTCGTCAAACCCGAACACTGGAGCAAAAGGTGCAGAACCGTTTCAGGATTTAGATCTGACACACTCGTTTGTTTCTTTTATTTACAGTAGATCTGGTTTTTTTTCTTCCAGTATTGACAACACTGACTTTTTACTTTCAAAATAAAATAATTAAAAAAACGTTTTACTGTGCACACAAACAACAGCGTGGCGCCCCTGAAGAACAGATCTACCAGGAACAGAGGCAGGAAGTGTTCCCCTCACACCTGAAGAAGAACACGCAGACAGGGGGAGCAGAGCAGCAGCTGATGGTTCGTACTGTTTAAAGCTGAGAAGTGAAACCAGCAGCAGCTGCAGGCCGTGTTAATGTGTGTGTGGACAGCCAGCGGAGGTGTGAGTGTCTCCGTGTGTCCGCTGTCCGTCCTCATCAGCCACACTGTCAACTCATCACCCAAAGGACACCAGCTGTCACCCTGTCTTTACGTCTAGTTTCAGGCCCCGCCTCAGTCCACAGTGAACCACATCAAATCTGTCAGTCAACATGGCCGCCGTTCCGTCCACAAACCTCCCTGTTGTCCACATCTAAGGGAAACAGTCTGTAATGTGGTCCTCAGTATCCCACAATCCACTGCAAGTCGCTCATTGTTTACTATTTAGTAGGTCACTGCTGGAAAGAAGCTCTTAATAAAACTGGACTGTTAAAGACAGAAAATACTTTTTTTCAGAACGTTCTTTCAGTCAAAATAAATTAAAAAAGGAACCAAACTGTGGATTTAAAATGTGTGTTTCTGGACAAACTCCTTGTTCTTACATATATAAAATCACTCGGGTTCTGATGTTGAACCTTAACAGAAACATCACAGTTCTCCTGCTCTGCCAGATTCTCCTGTGGCGTCCCACAGGGCGCTGTTTAGGTCCTCAACTGTTTTCTATTTGACCTCACTGATTTCAGCCTATACTACGGTACCACTGTGAAACTGTAACTGTTGCCATGGCTACCACTGATTTACTGATGTCGGCCCGCCACATTATCAACACCAACCGCCACATACTGGTCTTCTTTACATTGCTGTTTAAAATCTGATAAAATAAATGTGTGGGAAAATGTGCTGCTTTGGATCTGATGCAGCCGCCTCTTTGTAGCCTCGCTCAACGTCCCGCCCACAGCACATCTGATTGGTTACATCTCAGGAGTGATAGCCTATCAACAGTGAAGGCAGCCGATGGAAAGGAACCCTGGAGCATTGTGTTGTACGTAAGGCAGCAGATCAGCAGATATTACTGAGGGTGTAATAAACATCCCGGTGTGAGACGGAAACAGAGATGTGACCAGATGATCGTAGTTTATAAAAACGACCGCAGTGACAATGCTGACATTTCACACACCAGGCTAGAAGTCTGTGATGATGGAACTACATTAATGAGCGCTTTCACAACACTCCAACAATGACTCGGTAGATAGATAGACTATAGGAACTCCAAATGTGAACACAACATCTGTCAGAAATCAGTTTTGTTTATTAATTTCATTCTAAAGAAACAGCCACACGTCAGTTAACTAACGTCACCTTAACTTGCTAACTTAGCGTTAGCATTAGATGAGTCAACTGCACAGCTACTGCAGCTAACGTTATGTGGTGAAGTCAGGTGTGGTTTAGCTCAGTGCTCAAAACAGTCACACTAAAAATAAAGTTATGAGCGTGTCAACGCTGTTCTAACGCTGTAACATTACCGTATGTTGGTAGCTGAGCTCTCCTTCTGTTTAACGGTGGGTGGCTTGAGGTGTATAGGAGCTTTAATTATAACAAACATTTGTTATCTGCCATGAAGGAGTAGATAATTATTGTTTTTGATTTATCGCCCAGCCCTACTGACATCCGACCAGTACAAGATGACTGTTACCATAGTTACCACACAGACAGACAGACAGACAGACAGGTTTGTAAAGGAGGGTGAATCTTAATTAAAAAATGAAAATGATCCTGAGTCAACAGATGGGCGTCTTTAAACACACACAGGGTTTCTAAGGAGAGAGATTAGGACGAATCATAAACCAGAATCATGTCAGATTAAACTCTGCGTGCTCCAGATAAGAAACCAGGAAATCAAAAGGAAGAAAAGATGTGTGGCTCTTAATCTGTCTGACACTGACATCAGTATCACAGGGGGATTGTGGGACTGCACCGAGGCATGCTGGGTACTTTGTTCTAAAAATGTGTCGGATGCCACAGAGAGGTGAATATTAATGCTCGTATGATCAGAAGAAATAAAACACAAACAGTTGACAAAAGATTAATTTGACCAAAAGCGTGATGAGACTGCTGATCAGACGACCAAGCTGTCTCTGATCACAGAGAGACACAAAGAGAAAGTGAAGCAGTAAAACAGAGAGAGACATTTAGAGGACTTTTTCTGTCCTGCTGACTCATCATAAATCTGTGTGTGTGAGTGTGTGTGCTGCAGTGATCAATACAGCAGCAGATTGTCTGGTTCTCAGGTGTCCACTTTTCCTAAAGCTCACTAAATCTTATTCCACTTCTTTCAACATCTGACTCAGCAAGCCCTTATCTCAAAAACAAGAGCTCCCAACATCACTTCCTGCCCATGATTAACAATAATTTAAATCCAAATACATAAACACCAAAAAAGTTGGCGTCTTCAGGTGTGTTGTTTTGTTCAAAAGATGAAGATTCATCTCCAGAACAGGCTGTTCTCACAAACTGCTTGTAGGTTTTACTACAAAAAGCAATACGCCCAAATTTGTACATATCTCACATATTTTGAAAGGCTGCGATCATGTGACCAATGAGCTGACGACAGTAATCAAGGAAAGAGTCCTGACCCGTCTTGTTAGCAGGCAGGTTGGGGTGGACATATCATAAAAACACGAGATGTTTGCCAGTAACTTTGCCACAGAGTCACGTGTTCGGACCTGTGTGAACTCTGAGTCATTTTAAGGTAAATCCTCACCGTATTTCTGTTCCTAAACCTAACCTCAGTAACTGTGCGTTAAATAGGTAACTGTCTGTTCCGGACGTAACTATACATTAAGGACGTAGCTGTATGTTCAGAACGTAACTGTACCTCAAGGACATGACTGTACGTTCAGGGCGTAACTGTACATTAAGGACGTAACTGTAGACGTTCAGGACGTAACTTTACATTCACGACGTAAATGTAATTCAAGGACGTAACTGTACATTCAGGACGTGATTGTACGTTAAGGACGTAACTGTTCATTCAGGACGTGACTGTACATTCAGGACGTAACTGTACATTAAGCACGTAACTGTACACGTTCAGGACGTAACTTTACATTCAGGACGTAGCTGTAAGTTCAGGACGTAAATGTAAATTAAGGACATAATTGTACATTCAGGATGTAACTGTACGTTCAGGATGTAACTGTACATTCAGGACGTAACTGGATGTTCAGGATGTAACTGGATGTTCAGGACGTAACTGTACGTTCAGGACGTAACTGTACATTCAGGACGTAACTGTACATTCAGGACGTAACTGGATATTCAGGATGTAACTGTACGTGCAGAACGTAACTGTACGTTCAAGACGTAACTGTAGGTTCAGGACGTAACTGTACGTGCAGGATGTAACTGTACGTTCAGGACGTAACTGTACGTGCAGGATGTAACTGTACGTTCAGGACGTAACTGTACGTTCAGGATGTAACTGTACGTTCAGGATGTAACTGTACATTCAGGACGTAACTGTATGACAAAGTACGTAACTGTACGACAAGGACGTAACTGTACCTTTAGGATGTAACTGTACATCAAGGAGGTAACTGTACATTCAGGATGTAACTGTACATTCAGGACGTAACTGTACGTTCAGGATGTAACTGTACATTCAGGACATAACTGTACGTTCAGGATGTAACTGTACATTCAGGACGTAACTGTACGTTCAGGATATAACTGTACATTCAGGATGTAATGGTACATCAAGAACATAACTGTACGTTCAAGATGTAACTGTACATCAAGGACATAACTGTATGTTCAGGACGTAACTGTACATTCAGGATTTAACTGTAAATCAAGGACGTAACTGTATGTTCAGGATGTAACTGTATTTTTCAGGATGGTACTGTAGGTTCAAGACATAACTGTACGTCAAGGACGTAACTGTACGTTCAGGATGTAACTGTTTGTTCAGGACGTAACTGTACGTCAAGGAGGTAACTGTATGTTCAGGATGTAACTGTAGGTACAGGACATAACTGTATGTTCAAGATGTAACGTCATCTGTGGGCCGTAAATTTGTATCAAACTAAGTGTTTAATGAAATGTTGTTCGGAGAGATTTGATTTGATAAAATCATGTTTAAGAAATTAATCCTTTGAACTCTGCAGTCGAAACAGTCCTACTGTGCCTGGTACATTGAACCTGTTTTTTCATCAGTTTGTTTTTGACATACGATCATTTTTATGAGCAGAGTGAAAAGGTGTTGATAGATTTGTCAATTTTTTACTCTGCCGCCTCCGTGGGTATTCATGCCGTTTTGTACCGTATATAACAACGTCATAACAAGAGAATAACGTAATGACAAGAAAGACAGAAGCCTGAACGTCCTGCTGCACAGAGAACAAATGTTCTGGCCTTTCTTATTTTAAATAGACATATACAAGATTATGAAAACAAGGATCTCACATTAGCACGCCACGTAAGGTTCTGTCAGATCACGCATCATCTCCTGCGGCAGTCTGTTGGTCTCTGTAGTTAGGGTTAATTAACTGACAGGTTGATCGACTGATGTGTTGAACACCAGGTCCAAACAATGTGCAAAAAAATAACATTAAAAAAACAGATGAATTTGATAAGAGAACGTTTGGACCCTTTGGACAGAGAGAGTTACTTTTGGTCACATTCAGACTCAGAAAACACAAAAAGCGCTCTGACGTTAACGAACCAAAACTCCACAGAGAAACGAGACAAGTCCAAACAAATCAGCACACGATTAATCCAACAACCACTGGACGACACACCAACACACTGAGCTGTGTAAATGTCAGGGATGACACCTCCAGCTGATGAAGAGTACACCGGAGTCTCCATCTCACCCTCTGACATCCCCCCTCCCTCACCCCTCCTCACCCCAGCATACAGAAGGTCATCTCTAACCTCCAGCAGAGACAGAGGGGGAGATCATTCAGCCTGGCAGAGGCTGAAAAGGTCTTCTCCCACAGGACTCACATACAATACTACACACACACACACACACACACACACACACACACGCACGCACACACACACACACACAAAGAGTAACACACAAGCAGCAGGTGTGAGGCAGCTTGGCTTCAGGGCAGCAGAGAGATGAACAAAACTCAGAATCTGGCAGCAAAAGATGCAACTGGTGGCTGCAGAGATGAAACGAGATTAGGTGAAATAAAATAACATGAGGTCAGGACAGGGGATATGATATGAGATGAGATGAGATGAGATGAGATGAGATGAGATGAGATGTCCTCACATTACAAAGACGTAGGGCAGGGTGATGTGGACAAAAATGGATTATTTTCAGGCTGAACGGTGATACACGATATGTTATATCCCGGTATCTTCTACAAAGTGGGCGACATGTTCAGTTGCAGGCTGATCCATGACTAGAGTCTTCTGTTATTTTTGGTGCACGTGTTTGTTTTTTTTCCACAGCAGGGCAGGTAAAATAAGTTTACCAGTTGGAGGTGAGCTGTTTGCAGAGGTGCAGTAAGAGCCTGTTGTCTGCAGCTCTTCATCAGCATCTCACTGTTTCTGCTTTTACTCTTCCTCCTCCCTGCCGTTTTATCAGACTTGTCTTAATTGAAGAAAAGACGCTAATACAGTTCAGCTAATTCTGTAATAAACATATTTTAATTCCAATAAGGTCTTGAAAATAAAAGTCCCCTGTTATTTTGTTATGTAAAAACTTTTATTGTGAAGCAGCAAAATAATGAAATATGGAGTTTTTCGAGCAGCAACTTCACACAACTTCTAATACGGAGATTCAGTTAGAAGCTACAGACGTACTGAGAGCTGAACACAGAGAGACTTTTAAAAACATTTATCTCTGGTCTCCTGCAGACAGAGGTGAGGAGAGTCTCACAACACACAGCTTGTTTGAGGGGGAGAAGCGGGGTTCGCTGCGGTCAACTAGACGGCACTGCTTGACAGCGGGCGGCCCAGCTTTTGGATTTATTCCAGAGAAGGAGTAGGTGCGCAGCACGGCGTGGCACTGGGCATCTAAACTGATAACAGAAGCACGTTACACACAAAACACAATAACAAATCAACGCTTGACCGGACACGGCTAAAAGTTCCAGAGGAAAAGGCCGACAGCATTATATGTGTGCTACTGCGGTCACTTCATTCATCTCACAGACTGATTTAGCGTAGCTTGTGCAACATATAGACCGATGTTTCACTGTAGACTAATGAACAGACATTAAACAGAGGAGCAGCTCTGAGTCTCTCTGAGTGTTGATGGAGAACCTGTGAGTGAGCTGTGTGGAGAGTGTGAGAGAGGAGAGATGCACACTGGTGTGCGTTATGTGACACAACTTGACCCTATATCGATATAAATGGTGTTGTCTTAATCTACATCTTGCTTGAAAATATATCGGTATATTGTAACATACCGTTATACCGCCCAGCCCTACAAAGACATCCTCACTTTACACAAGTGTCCTCACTGTGTTGATGTAAAACTCAGTCTGGTCCTCACAGAGACAGAAAAACACACACTAACACACACACCCACAGCATTAGGAGCACTCCCCTCTGTCGCCTGCAGCTCGCTCACGGCGGTCGACCACTAATGCTAATCTGCTGCGAGCGAGGCCTGGGGGACACTCAGACACCCCGTCCTCCACCACCCTCTGTCTCTACCTGTCTGTCTCTGATTCTGGGTCAGTGTTTGTACATTTCTTCATTATTAAAGAGCCTGAAACCTCGTTACCGTTAAAATGACATCATCAAACATAAACTGTGTCCAGACTCATCCCAGAACTCGTTGAACAAACAGTGTGGTCGTGACTCTTTTTTGATCTAATCATGACATAAACACTCACAGACAGTCGGCCTGAACCCGAATATTCAGAATTATTTTGGAGTTTTGGTAACTTACATTTCTGGACTTCTCCAGTGAATTCAACACTGTCCAGCCTCAGCTGCTCAGGCACAAACTGACTGATATGGCTCACACCTCGTGGCATGGATCACAGACTACCTGACAGGCAGACCTCAGTATGTCGAACTGGGGAATTGCAGGTCTGACACGGTGGTCAGCAGCACAGGAGCGCCGCAGGGGACTGTGCTGTCTTCGGTCCTGTTCACCTTGGACTTCCCATACAACTCGGAGTCCTGCCACGTGCAAAAGTTTGCGGACGACAATGCCATTGTGCCAGCTGTATCAGTAGTGGACAGGAGGAGTACAGGAAACTGATTCAGGATTTTATTGCATGGTGCGATTCCAACCACCTCCACCTCAATACCACCAAGACTAAGGAGATGGTGGTGGACTTCAGGAGGCCCAGGCCTCACCTGGAGCCTGTGAGCATCAATGGTGTCCGTATGGAACTGATACAGATCTACAGATACCTGGGAGCTGCTGGATGAAAAACTGGACTGGACTGCCAACACGGATGCTCTGTGCAGGAAAGGACAGGATCGACTGGCCTCCAACGGCACAGCAGCACATCCTTCACTGGTGGCAAAGTGTTCTTTGTTTAGTTTTTATGTTGAAGGTTCTCGAACCACATTAAATTAACATTTCCACTTTGATATGTTTCAGTCAATCAGTCATCAATAAATCATTTACGTTTGATAGTTCTAGTTTCAGTCACTAAAAAGTTGTCTCAGCTCTCACAGTATCCTTAGGAGGAAGTGATGTAACCCATCCGTCTCCGTTTCTGTGTGTCTTTAACCTCTCTTAACCTCGACCAATCCCAGAGGTGGTACTTGGTTTCCCGCGGTTACGCTCTGACACACATACAGCCAATCATTAATCAGTCTGGTGGCATATTAAGAGTCTGGAGCAGCCCGAGGACACACACACACACACACACACACACACACACACACACACACAGTGACCCAAAAACTCGTCCTCAGCACAAAGACGTCTCAGAAAGCAAGAGGTCGATGCACACTGAGCGTGCTCAGCTGGACCGCTGCATGGAGTCACTCGCCGCCTGCCAGCAGCGCTGGTGTTTACAGACGGCAGTGAATGCAGCGCCTGCCGGCTGACAGTCAGATTGGACAGAAAATCAAACTGTCGGCTCGGTGACAAAGTTCAGAGTAACAAAGTTAAAACCAGGAGGCCGTCAGCTGAATTAGGAATGAAGTGAAAACAGAAACAAGACCAGAAGAAATCTAAAATATTTTTGTCCTTAAAACATGAAATTAAAGAGTCGCCCCCCCAACTGAGACTGTCCTCGTCAGGGTCCATCAGTGGACCACAGTCCTCATCAGGGTCCATCAGTGGACCAACAGTCCTCATCAGGGTCCATCAGTGGACCATCAGTCCTCGTCAGGGTCCATCAGTGGACCATCAGTCCTCATCAGGGTCCATCAGTGGACCATCAGTCCTCATCAGGGTCCATCAGTGGACCATCAGTCCTTGTCAGGGTCCATCAGTGGACCATCAGTCCTCGTCAGGGTCCATCAGTAGACCGACAGTCCTCATCAGGGTCCATCAGTGGACCAGCAGTCGTCATCAGGGTCCATCAGTGGACCATCAGTCCTCATCAGGGTCCATCAGTGGACCAGCAGTCGTCATCAGGGTCCATCAGTCGACCGACAGTCCTCACCAGGGTCCATCAGTGGACCATCAGTCCTCATCAGGGTCCATCAGTGGACCATCAGTCCTCGTCAGGGTCCATCAGTAGACCGACAGTCCTCATCAGGGTCCATCAGTGGACCAGCAGTCGTCATCAGGGTCCATCAGTGGACCATCAGTCCTCATCAGGGTCCATCAGTGGACCACAGTCCTCATCAGGGTCCATCAGTGGACCGACAGTCCTCATCAGGGTCCATCAGTGGACCAACAGTCCTCATCAGGGTCCATCAGTGGACTAGTCTCCTGCATCTCTGATATGAATGTAATGATTAAATGATATATTTTGGTGGTTTGAGTTGAAGGTGTGAGAAAGAATAGTATCAGTAACATTGTTAACACTGTGCTACATTACAGAGAAATACAAACCGTACTAATGAACCTTCATTAATATAGGCCTATATTTTATCTACAAGTGCACGTCACACACTGAGCGAGCCGCCTGTTAATGACGCTGTGGGCTAATGGGCATGTAGCTACTTCCATGTTTCACATGATACGTCATGTTTGTAGTCGACCAATGAAGATGAGTTTACATATCACCTTGGGTTCGTCCTTCACCTTCTCAAAATGATCCCACACTTTGGATTTCCTGCCCGACATGTTATTAACTAGCCTGTGGAATAACCGCAGGTACCAGCCCTGGAAATTAACCTGACTCCTGTCTGACTGCTGAGCGTGGACACTTCCTGTGTCTGTCCTTTCAAAGTCCCACATGCTCCAGTCATATAGCTTTGGATTCATTTTGACAAGGAGCAGCTCCTCATAGAGTTTCACTTTTGTTTGCTTGTTTGTTTGCTACTCACTGACCAATTAAATCTTGCCAACTGATTAAATATCACAAATCACAATTTGCCTCACAGGGCTTTACAGCATAAGACATCCCTCTGTCATCAACTGATGACCTTTCTAGTCAACTAATGATTGGTCGACTGTCAGGGGGGCAGCCCTGCTGAAGAGTGCTGCTCATCTCCATCGAGTGTAGACCTAATCTCAGCAAATACTGGACCAATCAGCCTCAGAGTTTGAGTGCACATGTACGGCCATATGCTTGAAGACCTCTCGTGGTTGCAATGATGCACAATCGTTGAAAAACCTCTTTTATGGACTATTTTATGCGTCAGTGGCTGCTGACGCCTCCAAACCAGCCGGTAAGTTAGTTTTCCAGAAATCGTATTGGATAAAAACAACAAGCCTGATGGTCCGTTCCAGGACACGCTGTCACATCACGGTTTTCAACGTCTGATTTATAAAGAACTTTAACATTTGTGAAGCTCAGAGGACAATAATAATTCACAGCCTTTAGTTTTACTTTGATAAATGTGTAAAACAGATTTCACTCAGTGAAGTTCCAATTGAAAGGGTGGTAATTAACTCGTTAAGCTGTCAGCCTATCACGGGGCGAAGAAGAAGAAAAGGGATCGACATTAACAGCTAACAGGTAGCCAGAGAAAGGACCAAACAGAAGTGACTGTGAACACGGAGTGTACAAAGTACAGAGGGAACCATGTGGACGTTTAGCCCTTAGCATCTAGCTAGCTACTTAAGCAGCCTTTAACGAGTGTGGACCGCTAGCCGTTAGCTGGACCAACTGGTTTAACCTGACCAACTGGTTTAACTGGACCAACTGGACTGAAACCAGTTAAAGTTGGAGACCATCAGAGGTCTGGACTCAGCTGCTTGTTGATTGGTCGGTTCTTGTCGTGTTTATTTCTCTGTGATTCAGAGAACACCTGCTTCAAACTCTGAGCAGCTGAATCCAGAAAAAAACATGAATATTTAAACACACACACACACACACACACACACACACACACACACACAGATATTAGCTGCGTATGAATATTTACTGTAGTAATATAGGTTAAATAGCAGCTTCTGGGCCTGAAGTCCCTGTAGGCTTTACTGTGTGTGTGTGTGTGTGTGTGTGTGTGTGTGTGTGTGTGTGTGTGTGTGTGTGTGTGTGTGTGTTATCTGTTATCCGGCAGCACTTTTCAGATAATTATCATAATGGTTATGATAAAAAGAAAGCGTTAAAATCGTAATAAAATATTTATCCTTCCTTCCTTTCTTTGGTTCCACCATCGGCACTGGAAACACACACACACACACACACACACACACAAACACACTGCCAGACGGAGACATGGACAGAAGGATGGACCAGTCCCTGTCTCAGAGCTGAGGGCAGGTGTTTAATACTAACGCTGATATTCACTCCTGATCAGATATTAAAGGGTGTGGACCTGCTCGCTGTAACATTGTGACGTCCTACAGCTTCAGCTGCGCCTGAACTCAACACTGAGAGGTGTAGTGGCTCTCGTCACGTCATCGTGTCACAGCTACACTTCCTGTGGTGATTCTGTGTTTGAAGACTCTCTGCACGCCACGATGCTACACGGCCACGACTGTTACTTCCTGTTGTGTTAACCTTGAGTCAAGCTCAGACCGGCCAGTTCACACCGCTGACACTTTTCTCTACAATGTTTTAAAATGGTTTAGTCTCGTTAGGAATCATCGGTCTGAACTGGGTTTGAAATGTCACCATCTGTAAATTGACAGAGCTTTGAAATGTGGCGTTGAAGACTCACTGAGTCAGGGGAGCGCTAGACTCGAAGGAAGAGCCGCCGCTGTTTCACGTCATTTCTTTTTTTTAAATGAACCAGTTGGCGGTTTATTGGTGTCGGCCTTTTAAAAGCATGTGACAGTGCCTTAAAATGTATAAATAAAATGACGCAGTCGCTGATCCAGCGTTTGGGGCAGTACAGGAGTGTCTGCAGCGTTGGTGTGTGTCAGAACGGTGCCAAATGGGAGAGGAAACAAACGTCAGACATGTAAAGACTCATTCTGTATCGAGGAAGATGAGCCGGTCCTCACAGCGACACAGTCACACACATGTTTTTGTTTTAAGTTAGAGAGCTGCTGAACAGGCAGGAAGCATCTTAATACAGATTATACTGATAAAACACACACACACACACACACACACACACACACACACACACACACACACACACACACACACTCAGTAATCCCTGTCTCATTACTTCAGTCTGTCTTCACATACACATCTTCAAACAATAATCCTATGAATATGATCAGGGATTTGGACCACAACACTAATCAGACTGACATCTCTGGACAGGGATTACACACACACACACACACACACACACACACACACTGTCAGCGGTGTGTTCTAATCTGCTGAAGACACGCTGACTGTTTTTATAATCTGATGTCGCAGAAATAATTTAGTTAATCTGAGGAGAAGAAAAAAAACTGCCTGCTGCTACGGAGACGCTACGTTACTATGACAACAGTCACATGCTGAACAAGAACTCCAAGGTGTCCCCCCCGGAAACCCGTCCCGTCCTCACGGTGGTCAGTGTCCTCTGCAGGACTGAAGTTGACTCTGCCTCAGGACGTATGTGGAGTTTTTATTTTTCAGCGCGGCGACAGTTGGACACCTGGTCTCTACCTTCTTATAAAGCCCCGCCCTCACCTGAGCACTGTGGGCGCCATTAAGGTCCCAGGATGGTCAGGATGATAAAATAAAGTTTGATTTATAATGAACGTACTGTGTGTTATAGTGTTGTCACGATACCAAAATCTTGGTTTTGGTACCCATACCAATATGAATTTCAAGACTTTTCCGTACTTTTCCTAAGGAAAAGTCCTTTTCGCTACAAACCTTTAGAACAATAAATAGTAGAGGTGTAATGGTACCGAAAAAATGTTGGTGTTTTCTCGTGTTGTCTCCCTTTGCGAGGCAGACTTTCTCTTGTCTTTTTTTTCACGTGCGCCAGCTGCGAATGTTGATACAGGTGTTGTCATACACACCACTTGTGCAATCTGTGCTCCAATAGGAAGAAGAGAGGCGTTTTTGTGCATAAATGAGTAAAATAAATTAACTAAATTAATGTATTGAATCAATTTCAAAGTATCGGTATTTTCCAAATGCAGTATAGTACCGTTTGGAATACTCTAGTACCGCAGTACTATTTTAGTACCGGTATACTGTGCAACACTAGCATGTTATGATGTGATGTGATGTGACAACATCATAAATACATTATGTAATGTAACGTGACGTAAAGTAACATGTGTATGGTGTTATGATATAACACAACATGACGTAACATAATGTAACGTAGCGAGATAGTCAGGTAACAACACGTAACACAACATAGTGCACCAACATTAAAAAATACAACCTAACGTAGAGCCCTACGCGGGACTGTTTTCTTCAACCCACTCCTGCTGAATTTCTGACCATTACCGCCCACAACAGCAACGTGTGTATGTCCACTCCTGCCTGCACCAGCAAAACTCTGAGAATTTATGCTCACACAATAATAGAGATCGATGATTTTGTGTCTTCTTCCGTCCTGCAGGAGAAAACACATCATTTTATAGGCTATTAATTAAGAGATTCATGGGCTTGTTTGTTTCGTCCCCCTGGCCTGCATGTCTTTTGACGCACTGGTCAGAAATACCGCTCCTGTTTCGTTGTTTCTACCTTTATATAATCACGCAGTGATTGAGGTTAAGGCAGGCCTGGCACCAGGATGAAGTTACTGAGGGGGCAAATCTTTATCATGCAACATAGGTTCACAGGGAGTTATAAAGAGCGCGCAGCCGTGTGTAATTTTCATGCGTAATGACAGTTCGTCACCGGTGAAACACAATAAACTGCACGTCTTCTTTCATGTTTGTCTCATGACAGATGGAGCTGACAGACAGACAGACAGGTGGAGCAAGCGGCAAATTGGTATGAAACCTGGTTCAGGGCATATTCGTCCATTTATGAATAAATATAGAGTGGAAACGCTCATGCATGTGCACCAAGATCCCGCAGTGTTTTTTTAGCCGCCCGTTCCCACCCGCAGCAAAGTCCAAACCCTACCCCACAATATTTGCGTTGGGACCCAGTCCCAATGCAGCCCTCTCACCTAACATAACATAATATAGTGTAATGTGTAATGTATAACATAATGTGACGTGACATAACGTAACAACTAGGGATGCACCGAATATTCGGTAACCGAATATATTCTGTAACCAAATATATTCCGCCGAATATTGCAAAAAAACACACATTCGGTATTCTGTGGAATAAGTTAAAAGCAAGGCCGAATAATAGCGGCGTGTTTTGATAACGCAATCAAACAGTGTGCCGTGACGGGCGGAGTAAAATGTCGGCTGCGTGGCGATCCGTCCGTCACCGCACTCGCATTTGCGACTAAAAATAGTTTTTGAGCGAGCAAAATAGGCTTAAATCATTCAGCACGCTGTGGGGGTACAGATTTAAACCACCAGCAGAAACGACAGGCGAATCCCACCGGTTCTGGGTTGAACGGGGGTCACAGACACAGACAGCAAGGTATTCCTGTCAAATATGGCGGCCATCGGCTTACCGGCGGCGACGGAGAAGTCGGTTCCAATAACAGCCTATCCTCTTCTTGGCGTCATGATTACCCAGTAGTACCTGAACAGCCGAGCCACGGCGGCACACAGCTATGTGACGTGTCAGAGGAGAAACGAGCCGTTCACATTTTTGTCTCTGTGGCAGGTAACGGTCCACAAACCTCACCGCACTTTAGGGACTGTTCTTTACTTGTCAGGGGAGGAGGGTGGCTGGTTGATTCTTATTTTATTATTTTATTTTGATCCCCCCTATGTTAATCACTTATTGATGCTGTTTTTGAAGTATGAATAAGTCAATAAGTAATTTATTCCATTGAAATATCATTGATGTATTATAGAAAAGTGATTTATCTTTTTATAAATGACAAAAGGCACATCTGCCTCATTTTTGCTGTGGTATCCTGATACTACTCAGAACTGTGATACTTTCATTGGTATCGTACAGTAGGTCCCAATTTTGGTACCGTGACAACACTAATCTGGAGGGTGCTCATCTGCAAAAACTAATGAAAAACTAAACGACGGCATTCGGTATTCGGTACTCGTTATTCGGCCAAGCGTTTAATATTATTCGGCTTCAGCCCCAAATTTTCATTTCGGTGCATCCCTAGTCACAACATACTATAACATAACGTAACATCTCATAAGATAGTAAAGTGTAATATAATATAATAAAATACAGTTTATTCTAATCTCATGTAATTTAATAGTTGAACACCTCTACAACAGGCTCCTACCCTGTGGGGACCTGCAGCTCTGTGCAGGTTTATGAGGGCACTGAGATTTAGAGGGACATTAAGCCATATGAAGACATTAAGAGGGGGTCTGTTGTACAGTGATCTAAAGGAGAGGAAATGAAAGTGTGTCTCTGAAGCTCAGAGTTCAGTTTTATTCCTCAGACGGTTACAGGAAGTTCGGATGACCTTGCCAACATGAATTAGAAACAAGAGGTTGGACTCAAAGAGTTTTATCTGAATTTAACCGAAGGAGGAGGTGGGAGGAAAAACGTCAAGCATAAATAACTAGAATGAACTCTGAATGGCTTTGTGACTCCACCAACCAATCAGGTCGCGGTTTACACCCACGTCGCTGCAGACTCGTCTCAGACGTCACCTCAGCAGCTACTTTACAGCCACGCTGATCAACATCTCAGAGTCTGTAAATATCTCCCAGAGGTCAAACTCAATCCGCTGAATGTGGACTCATATATTTGATCACGTTCAGGAGCACATGTAGAAATAAAATAGGGCCGCAGTATAAATAAAGGTTTCAGCGGTCTACAATAAATATTCAAAATAATAAACACCTTTACCTGAGTTATTTTCTAAGACAAGACTTTTCACACAAACTTCCATTAACCACACGTGTTCATGTGTCAGCTACAGGTGGTGATACTCGTGCTGATTGGTTCACTGCAGCGATGTGGACTGTTTCCTGCCCAGCGCTAATCGCTAACTTCACACGTTTGTATTTGAAGAAGTGTGTTAGCTGTAGTGTGTGTTCAGCTGACAGGCTGATTTCATATTCCACAGCTCTGACTGAACCAAATCAAACAACAACAGGTGTGGCCCCGCCCCCATATGACCCCGAACTACAGGTGAACATCAGAAACACAACATGACTTTAATCAGGATTAAATGTTAGTGCTGAGACAGAGGGTGAGGATGATGATGATGAAGCCCAGTGTTACTGTGTACTCTACTAACAGAGACAAACACATCAACATCGCCAGCTCCGCCTGACATCGTCACGCCCAGGCGCCATCTCAATGTCCCACCATAGACCAGCCCACAGCTACCAGGTACAACAGCTGAGCTCACTGTTGGATTTTAGCCGCTGCTGCTAATTAGCTCGTGCTAACATCCTGGAGACGCTCTTTCAGCGCTGCGTCTAACCGGTGTCTGGCGGTCAGAGATCAGACCCTCGGCGTGGTCCTGTTGTCTTCCTGTGGAGCTGTGACACACGTCCACACCGCCACATGTTTCTCCGTCCTGAGAGCCACTACAGTTCTTCTTCTCTGTGTTTATTGGCGGCTCACAAACCAAGTTTAAAGGTACATGAAGTTCCGCCCACTGTGTCGGTTGAGAAGAAAGTCCCATTTTCGGCCTGATGTTTATCGGCCTGATGTTTATCGGCCTTATGTGTATCAGCCTGATGTCTATCGGCCTGATATTCAGCCTGATGTGTATCGGCCTGATGTCTATCAGCCTGATGTCTATCGGCCTGATATTCAGCCTGATGTGTATCGGCCTGATGTCTATCAGCCTGATGTCTATCGGCCTTTTTTTCCCACCCAATTTTAGCGGGAGAATTAGGTGTGAGGTCACAGCAACCGGATGGATGGACATCCTTAAAACATCATTTCTCCCGCCGCAGCTATCGGCAGCATGGAGTCACAAAAAAACATCATGGTTTGACCTTAGATCAGTACGCTTGTTACTGACGTCATGTAATGTCATGTGACGTCATTAGCAAAGCTTTTATTTGATTGTATATTACATTATTTATGCATCTACTCATGAGCCAAAGTAACGAAATCTCGTTTAATATGTGCACCGATGGTGTATCTGTTGAATGACAATAAAGCAAGTCTAAGTCTAAAGCGTGCCACACACAGTTTGTCGTCATTAAAAAAATAGACTAACTTTCAGTTCCACGCAGGACGCCAACAGCCGGCCCCCCGTACAGAGTCCAGAGTTTGTTCCTGCAACCCCCCCCCCCACACACACACACGACACGAGGCCTGTCACAATAACAAATTTTGCTGGGCGATTAATTGCGTCAGAAATTACTGCGATAAGCGATATTACCTCTAATTCCTTCAAGGCGTTCCTGAGATTGCTGAGACGCACAGACGACTCTGTCTCCAGCACGGACGCAACACGAACAACAGAACCGTCCCAAAATGAAGCAAGTTGAACATCCGAACTGTAGAAATGTCAGAGAACCCAACGAATCCTAATGAGATGCATCGGCGGGTGGAGCCGCAGGTTCTGTTCTCTCATCACATGGTTGAAAGGTTAGTTTTCTGTGAGCAGGATTTACAGAGGACTCTGTGTGTCAGTGAACGCAACCTGCAGCAGCAGCTGAAGAATGGTCCTGAGAGGAGTTCAGGGAGCGGGGGAGATTAGGATCTCGGTGACAGCGGCCTCCCTCTGAGTTCTCTCACACACACAAATCCTCCTCCACAGCTTCTATCTCATCTTACACGTTAAACCAAAGGAGTCTTAATCCGGCTCCTTTAATCCCCGCTGGGTTTGCAGACGCTGCGTCTGAAGGCGGCGCGTTAATCCCAGAGGCCACCGGGGCCCAGCGCGGCATCTCCTTTCACTAACGGCTTTAATCTGAGCCGGGCCGAGCACAAACACACGCAGGAAGTGCTGCTGTGTGACGGCGAACACAGAAAGTTTGCTGCAGATAATTCAGCCTGTGATGTGGATTTATAGAAAAAGATTAAAGCAACACAGATTATGCTTTTTGTCAAAGACAAGTCGCGAGCCGGATTCATTCTGATGCCACTGGAGATGTGCGGACGCTCCAGCTCTTTCACCTCACAGTGTCAGGACAACATTAAACACCACAGAAGAAGAAGAGCTGCTGAAATGTGATTCACTGAGAGACAAATGACTGTACCAAGGGGCGTGTCACTGTTTCCTGTTTTTATTCTCTGCAATGTGTATTTACTCTTACCACACACACACACACACACACACACACACACAAACCATAGATATAATTTTAAAGCAGCTGTGCGGAACTTTTCGTTTTCGTTGATTATAGCGCCCCTTTGGTCGAAGCGGAATGACACCCACAGCCTGGTGTCGTAAAGCCGGCAATTACCGCATGCATTTGTTTTGGAGAGCGAGAGGATTAACTAACGTCAGGTCAGTCCAAGTAAATAGTCAAATCAAATCAAATTTTTGAAGAGAAATTGGGGAGAAGCAATCTAAATATATATTCGGTCTTACAGCTGTGTTTGAGGTTCGGACAGGAGGTCATGAATTTTGCCTCTAATAGTTAGAATTTTGTAGTGGAAACAGCAAAATTACTCAGTAAATTCTCCTGTCGTGTTTCTGTTCTGATCTAATCTAACCTGTTGTGTATTTTGAGCTACTAAGGCTACCGTAGTAGTGTCAGCCTCAAGTTATTCTGGGTAATGTGGTAACCGTTGTTGTGCTACTGGAAACAATGAGAAGCAGTCGTGTACGTTCGGTGTAACTGTGCATTCACACCAAAAGCGTCATGAGCGCAAGCGGTCGCTCAGGTCGCTGGCATCGCGCTGCCTGGCAGCTCTGGCAGGGCTTGCAGAAGGCTGCCAAGAGGCGGGGTTTTCAAGCTGCGCTGCAGAAGATCTCTTTCTTTCTTTCTTTCATTGTCCCACCTTGAGAATATTCACGGTCTGCAATTGGCTGCTGCTCGTCGCTGCCTCGGCGGTGGCGCTGCTCATTTACATAAAGTTGAGCTTCTCTCAACTTCTACTTGACGCTCCGATCGCTGGCATCGCGCTGCTCGCGGTCGCCCGCCGCTGCCGACGCTCCAGGCGCCCTTTGTAGCAAGCGTACATTGAAAATGAATGGCTGCCGGCTGCTTATGACGCTCATGACGCTTTTGGTGTGAATGCACAGTAAGGAGGAATAAACAGTTAACAAGTCATCTGCTGAGTCCGCATTATTATGTGAAAAGAATACTCAGACGATTTGGGAGTTATGCCCTTTCTCTATCATTTTCATATTGAGACAGCGGTTAGCATGGCACTGTCAGTACATCTTGAGCGGATGGATACACCGGTGAGCAACAGCTGCAGCTGGCTCTGGGACAGGTACGTTTGGTCACTCGGTAAAAGCAAACAAAGAGACGACACGGACGACATTACTCACACGACTGAAAGCTGTCCATCAGCTCCTGCAGGCCTGGAGCGTTTTTTCAGTTCATCTTAAGAACATGAAAAAAAGTTTCAATCACACCAGGATTAGTGATTGCTGCAAAGTCTTCATTCCTTGTGATGCACTCTCTGCAGCGGTTTTCCTCCTGATGATATATCTCCCCAACGATGGCAGCACCAAATCCCACTATGTGCAGGAAAATAGTAGCGGAGGATTCAGCCTCTCTCATCTCTGCTCAGCATCCAACACATGGAGTTCCTCATCTGTGTGCTCCGGCTCAAACAGGTATGGCTCTGGATCTGTGTCCGCTACAAGAAACTCTTCTAAATCCCGTTCAAAGTCGTCCATTGCAGCTGCTAAAATCTGGAGATATCGCTAGGCTAAATAAACAGCTGAGTTTTGTTTACAAGCTGCGTCTGTGCCTGCTCACCGTCGTATCCCTCCGCAGATCACAGCGCAGGACGTACTGACCCTCTATCAGCACAATGCTAAAGGCTGAGACCCAGCCACTGGACGTGCAGACACAAAAAGATATTGATCATGTTGTCTCAATATGAAAATGACAGAGAAAGGGCATAACTCCCAAATCGTCTGAGTATTCTTTTATGTGAAGATACACAGTGAAGACATAACATAATCCTAACACAGCAAAGCTGTTACCTGCAGCCTTCGCTTGCAAAGCTAACGTTACTAACGTTAGATCAGTCCAAGTAATTAGTGGAAACATGCTAACATGCTAACGTTACACACAAGTTAGTAGTAAAGTAAGACCTGTTCATAAATGTTCTGGTGTAGCTCTGAATTTCTTATAAACTGAGGACAACTGCCTGCTGTGTATTTGTGTTCATGGTCACAGTCACAGATCATTTTACATGATGTTCCTTCGTTATCCGCCATGACATCAAAAGTACAACCAAGTCCTCAGATACATCTCTGGTAAAACTGTTAGGTGTTATGTGTTCAGCAATGCCCGTTGTGTACTGCTTCCTCGAAGAACTGTAAACACGGCTCCTTCTTCTTCTGTGGTTTAATCGCTGTGGGCTGCTGCGGGTGAGCAGAATCACTTCCGCCTCGGGTGCTGTATTCTGGTTTTCTGACTTCCGCTGTGTGTCCGACCCGAGCTAGGCTACGCTAAATAGCCATATAGAGAAAGGCTTTTTTGTCGCTTTTGGGTTCAAATAAACACGCGTATCTCCAAGCGGGGGTGATACGAACTAGGGACAGTTTTATTAATGGTAAAAAGTTCCACACAGCTGCTTTAACTATAAATAATGAATTGAAATTAATGTAAAAGTTCTATTATAATAATTATAATAATAAAGTAGTAAACAGTAAAATAATATGCTGATGGTGACATTTTCCACCCGTCTGCTGCACTCTGAGTCGCACATCTGTCTGCCTGTGCTGCAGCGCGCACTGAAGGTGCAGACGGGACCACGTCAGGTACAGAGGGGACCACGCCAGGTACAGAGGGGACCCCGTCAGGTGCAGACGGGACCCCGTCAGGTACAGACGGGACCCCGTCAGGTGCAGACGGGACCACGTCAGGTGCAGACGGGACCCCGTCAGGTGCAGACGGGACCACGTCAGGTACAGACGGGACCACGTCAGGTGCAGACGGGACCCCGTCAGGTACAGAGGGGACCACGTCAGGTACAGAGGGGACCACGTCAGGTGCAGACGGGACCCCGTCAGGTACAGAGGGGACCACGTCAGGTGCAGACGGGACCCCGTCAGGTACAGAGGGGACCACGTCAGGTACAGAGGGGACCACGTCAGGTGCAGTCGGGACCACGTCAGGTGCAGACGGGACCACGTCAGGTACAGACGGGACCCCGTCAGGTGCAGACGGGACCCCGTCAGGTGCAGAGGGGACCACGTCAGGTTCAGACGGGACCACGTCAGGTACAGAGGGGACCACGTCAGGTACAGAGAGGACCACGTCAGGTACAGAGAGGACCACGTCAGGTGCAGACGGGACCACGTCAGGTGCAGAGGGGACCACGTCAGGTACAGAGAGGACCACGTCAGGTACAGAGAGGACCACGTCAGGTTCAGACGGGACCACGTCAGGTGCAGAGGGGACCACGTCAGGTACAGAGAGGACCACGTCAGGTTCAGACGGGACCACGTCAGGTGACAGAAACAAAAATCATCTTCATCATGTTTGAATCACTTCATCTCACTGCTGACTCACTTCAGTCCCTAACTAACATCAACGCATGATGGCTAAATGAATGAATGAATGAGACAAGCAGCTAAAGTTTGCTCCGAAGTCGACTCAGACAGAGAGAAGAAGAAAAAGAAGAGGGACAGGAAACAGGAAGAGAGGAAGGAAATAAAGGAAGGGAGTCTCAAAGGTTTGAAGAGAGATAATTAACTCACTGAGGACCTTCAACACACACACACACACACACACACACACACACACACACACACCTGGCTTCAATGTGTGTGTGTGTGTGTGTGTGTGTGTGTGTGTTTAATCTGTGAGCTTCATTAAAACCCTGACGAGACAGAACAAAGAGCTGACTGCACCTGAACACACACACACACACACACACACACACACACACACACACACACACACACACACACTCGGGAGGAAAAGGTAAAGTCCTGAATCAGCGACAGTCATGAACCTGGACACACCAGGTCATCAGGGAGTGTGGTACACTGTGTGTGTGTGCGTGCGTGTGTGTGTGTGTGTGTGTGTGTACGTTGCTGAGTTAACAGTAGTGCTCTAATTACAGACACCTCTCTCTGTTCAGTTTTAAGGTTTTGGTCGTTCTGCTGTTACTGTGTTATAAACCACAAAGAGACACAAAACCACCACAAAGACACACAAAACCACCACAAAGACACAAAACCACCACAAAGACACACAAAACCACCACAAAGACACAAAACCACACAAAGAGACACAAAACCAAAACAAAGAGACACAAAACCACCAAAAAGACACAAAACCACACAAAGAGACACAAAACCACCACAAAGACACAAAACCACACAAAGACACACAAAACCACCACAAAGACACACAAAACCACCGCAAAGAGACACAAAACAACACAAAGAGACACAAAACAACACAAAGAGTACCAGACTACCGTCCCTAAAAAACACTGGAAAGATCTTAATCTGGGTCAAAGTTTTGACTTGTCTTCAGACAAGATATGGAGCAAAGGACCAACTGAAACATTTGGACTCACAAACAACAACAAACAATAAACAACCTCAGAGTCAATAAACTGACAAACTACCAACTATGGGCTCAAACAGCCGTCGCCCCCGACGACCGTGCACGCTCATTAGCCTCGCTCCATCTCCATGGTTATTAGGGCGTAGCGGCCATCTTGGACCCGGGCCTCTGAGAGTTTAATTTCATTCTCTGCTGCTTCTCACACACACACACACACACACACACACACACACACACACACACACACACACACACACACAAACACACACACACACACACTGTGCCCCCACAGCCCTCCATATGTGCAGCAGAGAGGGACGGACAGGAGGAGATATCCAGCACACCCTGAGGCTGCAGACACACAGACAGACGTCAAACACTCAAAGATCTTTAGTTTTCACCTCTTCTTCTCTCCAAGCTGTCAGCTGCACCTGGATTTGTTCCCATGGGGTCGGAGAAACCGCGGACGTGCAGACCGTAGACATATATGTGTGGACACCGGACTGAGTGTGTCAGCCCACTGCAGGGATACGTCAGCAGCACCGCCATATTAGAGAGACTGGCCAATAAACAAACAACAGTGAACACAGAGCAGCAGATTTTGTGGATATAAAGAATTATAACATTTTAATTTTTCTGCTGTTTTCAATGAGTCGTTATATTTGTGGGTTTATGATCTACGTGTGGTTGGAAAAACGTTTTGTGTCTCCTTAATTTTAATGTGTATACTGAGTCTGTCATGGCTGCTGGACGCTCAGTAGAGGAGTGTGTCTCACACTGATATCAACTGAAACGCTACTGGCCAAGACGTCTCTATGTCGGGAACGGGCCAAAGAGACAAGAACATGTCACTTGACCAAATACTCTGAAATCAAATGTTAGAGTTAGTTTAGTTTATTTCTGTTATTTTCTAACTTACAAACCTCAAATGCACTGGCACACACATGATGACTGAACATGAAGTCACTGCTGTTTTTAGCGAGCAAAACAAAACATTAACAAACGACAACACAAAGAGACACAAAACCACCACGAAGAGACACAAAACAACACAAAGAGACACAAAACAACACAGAGAGACACAAAACCACCACAAAGAGACACAAAACCAGCACAAAGAGACACAAACCAACACAAACAGACACAGAACAACCACAAACAGACACAAACCAACACAAAGAGACACAAAACAACCACAAACAGACACAAAACCACCACAAAGACACAAAACAACACAAAGAGACACAAAACCACCACAAACACACAGAACAACCACAAAGAGACACAGAACCACCACAAACAGACACAAAACCACCACAAACAGACACAAACCAACACAAAGAGACACAAAACCACCACAAAGACACAAAACAACACAAAGAGACACAAAACCACCACAAAGACACACAGAACAACCACAAACAGACACAAAACCACCACAAACAGACACAAACCAACACAAAGAGACACAAAACCACCACAAAGAGACACAAAACAACCACAAACAGACACAAAACCACCACAAAGACACAAAACAACACAAAGAGACACAAAACCACCACAAAGAGACACAGAACAACCACAAAGAGACACAAAACCACCACAAACAGACACAAACCAACACAAAGAGACACAAAACCACCACAACAACAGAAAACAACACAAAGAGACAAAAAACCACCACAAACACACAAACCAACACAAAGAGACACAAAACCACCACAAAGAGACACAAAACCACCACAAAGAGACACGGATCCACCACAAACAGACATAAAACCACCACAAACAGACACAAAACCACCACAAAGAGACACAAACCAACACAAACAGACACAGAACAACCACAAACAGACACAAACCAACACAAAGAGACACAAAACAACACAAAGAGACACAAAACCACCACAAAGACACAAAACAACACAAAGAGACACAAAACCACCACAAAGAGACACAGAACAACCACAAAGAGACACAAAACCACCACAAACAGACACAAACCAACACAAAGAGACACAAAACCACCACAAAAAGACACAGAACCACCACAAAGAGACACAGAACCACCATAAAGAGACACAGAACAACCACAAAGAGACACAAAACCACCACAAAGAGACACAAAACCACCACAAAGACACACAGAACCACCACAAAAAGACACAAAGCCACCACAAAGAGACACAGAACCACCATAAAGAGACACAGAACCACCACAAAGACACACACAACCACCACAAAGAGACACAAAACCACCACAAAGAGACACAAAACCACCACAAAGAGACACAGAACCACCATAAAGAGACACAGAACCACCACAAAGAGACACAAAACCACCACAAAGAGACACAGAACCACCATAAAGAGACACAGAACCACCACAAAGACACAAACCAACACAGACACAAAACTACTACAAAGAGACACAGAACCACCACAAAGACACAAAACAACACAAAGAGACACAGAACCACCACAAACAGACACAAAACCACCACAGAGAGACAAAACAACACAAAGAGACACAAAACCACCACAAAGAGACACAGAACCACCAGAAAGACACAAACTGACACAAAGAGACACAAAACCATCACAAAGAGACACAGAACCACCACAAAGAGACACAGAACCACCATAAAGAGACACAGAACCACCACAAAGAGACACAAAACCACCATAAAAAGACACAAAACCACCACAAAGAGAAACAGAACCACCACAAAGAGACACAAAACCACCACAAAGAGACACAGAACCACCACAAAGACACAAACCAACACAGAGACACAAAACCACCACAAAGAGACACAGAACCACCACAAAGAGACACAAAACCACCACAAAGAGACACAAAACCACCATAAAGAGACACAGAACCACCACAAAGAGACACAAAACCACCATAAAGAGACACAAAACCACCACAAAGACACACAGAACCACCATAAAGAGACACAGAACCACCACAAAGACACAAACCAACACAGAGACACAAAACTACTACAAAGAGACACAGAACCACCACAAAGACACAAAACAACACAAAGAGACACAGAACCACCACAAACAGACACAAAACCACCACAGAGAGACAAAACAACACAAAGAGACACAAAACCACCACAAAGAGACACAGAACCACCAGAAAGACACAAACTGACACAGAGACACAAAACCATCACAAAGAGACACAGAACCACCACAAAGAGACACAAAACCACCACAAAGAGACACAGAACCACCATAAAGAGACACAGAACCACCACAAAGAGACACAAAACCACCATAAAAAGACACAAAACCACCACAAAGAGAAACAGAACCACCACAAAGAGACACAAAACCACCACAAAGAGACACAGAACCACCACAAAGACACAAACCAACACAGAGACACAAAACCACCACAAAGAGACACAAAACTACTACAAAGAGACACAGAACCACCACAAAGACACAAAACAACACAAAGAGACACAGAACCACCACAAACAGACACAAAACCACCACAGAGAGACAAAACAACACAAAGAGACACAAAACCACCACAAAGAGACACAGAACCACCACAAAGAGACACAAAACCACACAAAGAGACACAAAACAACCACAAAGAGACACAGAACCACCATAAAGAGACACAGAACCACCACAAAGAGACACAAAACCACCATAAAGAGACACAAAACCACCACAAAGAGACACAGAACCACCACAAAGAGACACAAAACAACACAAAGAGACATAGAACCACCAGAAAGACACAAACCAACACAAAGAGACACAAAACCACCACAAAGAGACACAGAACCACCACAAAGAGACACAAAACCAACACAAAGAGACACAAAACCACCATAAAGAGACACAGAACCACCACAAAGAGACACAAAACCACCATAAAGAGACACAAAACCACCACAAAGACACAAGGAACCACCATAAAGAGACACAGAACCACCACAAAGACACAAACCAACACAGAGACACAAAACTACTACAAAGAGACACAGAACCACCACAAAGACACAAAACAACACAAAGAGACACAGAACCACCACAGAGAGACAAAACAACACAAAGAGACACAAAACAACCACAAAGAGACACAGAACCACTAGAAAGACACAAACCAACACAAAGAGACACAAAACCACCACAAAGAGAGACAGAACCACCACAAAGAGACACAGAACCACCACAGAGACACAAAACCACCATAAAGAGACACAGAACCACCACAAAGAGACACAAACCAACACAAAGAGACACAAAACCACCACAAACAGACACAAACAGACACAAAACCACCACAAAGAGACACAAAACAACACAAAGAGACACTCTGACCGGGCTAAGACTCAATATGAATGACGTCACAAAACTGTGCCAAATAAACCTGCGTGATTCTGGCAGCCGTGTCTCAGCCAGAAAAGGTCCACGTCTGTAACAGCTGAACGTGGGTCAGATCTGGCAAAACTAAATGGGCCAAAGCCGGCTAACATTTGGCACCAGGCAGCCAGAACAAAGTCGAGTCAGCCGACACTCTGCCGCACATGGGCCGAGTCTGGCGGCCACCTGAGTGTGACAGTCCCAGTCTGTTAGCTTCAGCTGTTTGTTTGATCTATTTAACAGGAAATATCACACACACGCACACACACACACACACACACACACACACACACACACACACAGTAAACACACTCCTAATGAGCTTGAGAGGTTCCTTAATGACTTTGTTGTTAATTGGTTTCCATGCAGATCAGAGTGACAGACTGGTTTCTGATCCAGCTGCTACATCACCACACTGGGAACATACTGGTGTCACTGTCTGTCCCAGCAGAACCCGTCATACTGCTGCAGAACCTGTTGTACTGCTGTAGAGCCTGTCTTACTGTTGCAGAACCCGTCGTACTGCTGCAGAGCCTGTGACATGATTCTGATATTAATATCTGATCAATGGATCAATACGTCCACAACGTGCTGCTGAAGAAATACAGTGACATACTGTCAATGTGTGTGTGTGTGTGTGTGTGTGTGTGTGATAACATCTGATCAATAACCATGTTTCAGTCTGAGTTGTGCTGCAGCTCAACACCATGAAACACAGTGAACACAGGCGGGTTTGTTTTCTCGTCTCCTCTTATGTCTCTACTGTGTCTACTGTGTCTCTAGTGTGTCTCTACTGTGTCTGTACTGTGTGTCTACCGTGTCTCTACTGTGTCTACTGTTTGTCTACTGTGTCTACTATCTCTACTGTGTCTCTAGTGTGTCTCTACTGTGTCTGTACTGTGTGTCTACTATCTCTACTGTGTCTCTAGTGTGTCTGCTGTGTCTCTACTGTGTCTACTGTGTCTCTACTGTGTCTCTTCTGTGTCTCTACTGTGTGTCTGTGTCTCTACTGTGTCTCTGTGTCTCTACTGTCTCTACTGTGTCTCTACTGTGTCTCTAGTGTGTCTCTACTGTGTCTGTGCTGTGTGTCTACCGTGTCTCTACTGTGTCTACTGTGTGTCTACTGTGTCTACTATCTCTACTGTGTCTCTACTGTGTCTCTTCTGTGTCTCTATTGTGTCTGCTGTGTCTCTACTGTGTCTACTGTGTCTCTACTGTGTCTCTTCTGTGTCTCTACTGTGTCTGTGTCTCTACTGTGTCTCTGTGTCTCTACTGTCTCTACTGTGTCTCTACTGTCTCTACTGTGTCTCTACTGCCTCTCAACTGTCTCTACTGTGTCTCTACTGTCTCTACTGTGTCTCTACTGCCTCTACGGTGTCTCTACTGTCTCTACTGTCTGTGTCTCTACTGTATCTCTATTGTCTCTACTGTGTCTCTACTGTCTCTACTGTCACTGTGTCTCTTCTGTCTCTACTGTATCTCTACTGTATCTCTACTGTCTCTTATGTGTCTCTACTATCTCTACTGTGTCTCTATTGTATCTCTACTATCTCTACTCTGTCTCTACTGTATCTCTACTATCTCTACTCTGTCTCTACTGTCGTTCTATTGTATCTCTACTATCTCTACTGTGTCTCTACTGTGTCTCTGTCTCTATTGTGTCTCTACTGTATCTCGACTGTGTCTCTGTCTCTACTGTGTCTCTACTGTGTCTCTGTGTCTCTACTGTCTACTGTGTCTCTACTGTATCTCTACCTCTACTGTCTCTACTGTGTCTCTACTATCTCTACTGTGTCTCTGTGTCTCTACTGTCTCTTCTGTGTCTCTATTGTATCTCTATCTCTACTGTCTCTACTGTGTCTGTACTGTATCTCTATCTCTACTGTCTCTACTGTATCTCTAATGTGTCTCTACTGTCTGTACTGTGTCTCTATTGTATCTCTACTATCTCTACTGTGTCTCTACTGTGACTCTGTCTCTATTGTGTCTCTACTGTATCTCTACTGTATCTCTATTGTCTCTACTGTATCTCTACTGTCACTTATGTGTATCTACTATCTCTACTGTGTCTCAATTGTATCTCTACTGTCTCTACTCTTTCTCTACTGTCGTTCTATTGTATCTCTGCTATCTCCTATGTGTCTCTACTGTGTCTCTATTGTATCTCTACTATCTCTACTGTGTCTCTACTGTGTCTCTGTCTCTATTGTGTCTCTACTGTATCTCTACTGTGTCTCTGTCTCTATAGTGTCTCTACTGTATCTCTACTGTGTCTCTGTGTCTCTACTGTCTACTGTGTCTCTACTCTATCTCTATCTCTACTGTCTCTACTGTGTCTCTATGGTCTCTACTGTGTCTCTGTGTCTCTACTGTCTCTTCTGTGTCTCTATTGTATCTCTATCTCTACTGTCTCTACTGTGTCTGTACTGTATCTCTATCTCTACTGTCTCTACTGTATGTCTACTGTGTCTCTACTGTCTGTACTGTGTCTCTACTGTATCTCTATCTCTACTGTCTCTACTGTATCTCTAATGTGTCTCTACTGTCTATACTGTGACTCTACTGTATCTCTGTGTCTCTACTGTCCCTACTATGTCTCTACTGTATCTCTATCTCTACTGTCTCTACTGTGTCTCTACTGTGTCTCTGCTGTATTTCTACTATCTCTACTGTCTCTACTGTGTCTCTACTGTCTACTGTGTCTCTAGTGTATCTCTACTGTCTCTACTGTGTCTCTACTGTGTCTCTACTATCTCTACTGTGTCTCTATTGTGTCTCTACTGTGTCTCTACTGTGTTTCTACTGTCTCTACCGTGTCTCTACTGTGTCTCTGTGTTTCTGTTGTCTCTACTGTGTCTCGACTATCTCTACTGTGTCTCTATGGTCTCTACTGTGTCTCCACTATCTCTACTGTGTCTCTGTGTCTCTATTGTCTCTACTGTGTCTCTACTGTATCTCTATTGTCTCTACTGTGTCTCTCCTGTATCTCTCCTGTCTCTACTGTGTCTCTACTGTATCTCTACTGTATCTCTACTGTCTCTACTGTATCTCTACTGTCTCTACTATGTCTCTGTGTCTCTACTGTATCTCTATTGTCTCTACTGTGTCTCTCCTGTATCTCTCCTATCTCTATTGTCTCTACTGTGTCTCTACTATCTCTACTGTGTCTCTATTGTCTCTACTGTGTCTCTGCCCTTTCTAATGTATCTCTATTGTCTCTACTGTGTCTCTCCTGTATCTCTCCTATCTCTACTGTGTACTGTCTACTGTGTCTCTACTGTATCTCTATTGTCTCTACTGTGTCTCTACTATCTCTACTGTGTCTCTATTGTCTCTATTGTGTCTCTACTGTGTCTCTGTGTTTCTGTTGTCTCTACTGTGTATCTACTATCTCTACTGTGTCTCTGTGTCTCTATTGTCTCGACTGTGTCTCTACTGTATCTCTATTGTCTCTACTGTGTCTCTACTGTGTCTCTATTATCTCTACTGTGTCTCTGTGTCTCTATGGTCTCTACTGTGTCTCTATTGTCTCTACTGTGTCTCTACTGTATCTCTACTGTCTCTTCTGTGTCTCTACTGTATCTCTACTGTCTCTACTGTGTCTCTACTGTGTCTCTACTGTCTCTACTATGTCTCTGTGTCTCTACTGTCTCTACTGTATCTCTATCTCTACTGTCTCTACTGTGTCTCTACCGTGTCTCTGCTGTATCTCTACTTTCTCTACTGTGTCTCTACTGTCTACTGTATCTCTACTGTCTCTCCTGTGTCTCTACTATCTCTACTGTGTCTCTATTGTCTCTATTGTGTCTCTACTGTGTCTCTACCCTTTCTACTGTATCTCTACTGTCTCTACCGTGTCTCTACTGTGTCTCTGTGTTTCTGTTGTCTCTACTGTGTCTCTACTATCTCTAGTGTGTTTCTATGGTCTCTACTGTGTCTCTACTATCTCTACTGTGTCTCTGTGTCTCTATTGTCTCTACTGTATCTCTATTGTCTCTACTGTGTCTCTATTATCTCTACTGTGTCTCTACTGTTTCTACTGTGTCTCTACTATCCCTACTGTGTCTCTGTGTCTCTATTGTCTCTACTGTGTCTCTACTGTATTTCTACTATCTCTACTGTGTCTCTGTGTCTCTATGGTCTCCACTGTGTCTCTACTGTCTCTACTGTGTCTCTACTATCTCTACTGTGTCTCTGTGTCTCTATTGTCTCTACTGTGTCTCTATTGTCTCTACTGTGTCTCTATGGTCTCTACTGTGTCTACTGAGTCTCTGTGTCTCTATTGTCTCTACTGTGTCTCTACTGTCTCTACTGTGTCTCTGTGTCTCTACTGTGTCTCTACTGTGTCTACTGTGTCTCTACTGTGTCTCTACTGTCTCTACTGTGTCTCTACTGTGTCTACTGTGTCTCTACTGTGTCTCTTGTCTCTTCTGTGTCTCTTCTGTGTCTCTATTGTCTCTACTGTGTCTCTTCTGTGTCTCTACTGTGTCTACTGTGTCTCTGTGTCTCTATTGTCTCTACTGTGTCTCTTCTGTGTCTCTATTGTCTCTACTGTGTCTCTTCTGTGTCTCTACGGTGTCTCTGTGTCTCTTTTGTCTCTACTGTGTCTCTACTGTGTCTCTGTGTCTCTACTGTGTCTCTACTGTCTCTGCTGTGTCTCTACTGTGTCTCTGCTATGTCTCTGTGTCTCTACTGTGTCAGTGTGTTGTCACTGCAGCTCCATGACCCAGTCTTGAGCTACATATACGATCAATACGATCAATAATAATGTTTGATCATAATCATCTGGTGCAGTTCAGTCTCCACATGATCACAGCTGCGGATCAATACATGATCAATAGGATGGATCAGTGTCGATGACTGAAGGCTTCAGACTGATCCTCACTGTGTGTGTGTGTGTGTGTGTGTGTGTGTGTGAGAGAGAGAGAGAGAGACAGAGAGAGAGAGAGAGAGAGAGACTGATGAGCTGTTTGTGTTCTCATGTTTAAGACACATGAAAGTTTGTGTGAAAACTGCCAGGAGATGAGGAAGAGAGGAGGAAGAAGAGGAGGAAGAGAAGCGAAAGAAGAGGAAAACGAGGATGAAGAGGATGAAGAGGAGGAAGAGAAGCGAAAGAAGAGGAAGACGAGGATGAAGAGGATGAAGAGGAGGAAGAGAAGCGAAAGAAGAGGAAGAAGAGGAAAAGATGAGGGAGAGGAGGAAGAGGAGAAAGAAGAGGGAGAAGAGGGAGAGGAGAAATAGGAGGAGAAAAAAGGAGGAGGAGATTTTCCAGCTGGAAACTTGGATGCCGACACACAGAAACAACTCCCATGTTCACACCGCTCCTCCTCCTCCTGCTGCTGCTGCTCCTGGACCCGGACCCCCTCACCCACAGACCCGCCGCTGGTGCGCGGGTTGTCCCCCCGGTGTGTCCCCCCGGTGTGTCCCCCCGGTGTGTCCCTTACCTTTGAAGGTGTCCGCCCGCGCGCCCGTTAGTCCCAGTGAAAGCAGCGCGAGAGAGAGCAGCAAAGTTCCAGTCCGCTCCATGTTCACACCGAGACCCTCCGGAGCGCGAGGGAAAACTACTGAGCAACTCCGACACACCACTTCTTCTTCTTCTTCTTCTTCTCCTTCTTCTCCTTCTTCTACTTCTCCTCCTTCTTCTTCCTCCTCTTCTTCCTCCTCCTCTTCTTCTTCTTCTTCTGCTCCTGTCGCTTCCTGTCTGTCGCTGTGGGGCTGACGGACAGACGGACTGACTGACGCTCTCTCCGCTTCTTTTTCCTCCGTTTCTCTTCAGACCTGAGAGAGACTGACTCCGTTTACCGAGCAGCCGCTGACGTCACGGGAGGGGGGGCACGAGAGAGAGAGAGAGAGAGACGTTTATTTATTATTTTATAGTTTTAAATAAAACTGAAGTATTTTGTTACTTTAAATTATTATTGAAAAAAATATTTCATTTCAAAGTTTGTATTTTTATTGTTTATTTAATTAATTATTCAATTAATGAAATTATATTTTACATATTTTTAAATTCTGTATTTTTTTAATAATAATAATTAATCGAACCTGATTTTATTTTATATTTTAAATTGTAACGTCATCTTTTCTTTTTTCTTGTTTTTCTATTATTATGAATCTGATTATTTAATATTTTTGTGTTTAATATTTCAAGTTATTATAAAATCTTTTTATTATAACTTGTTTTATATATTGTTAATTTTAAAATGTTTAGTTTTTATTAAAGTCCGTATCTTTTATATTTATTTATTTAAATAATTAATCGAACTTGACTTAATTTTATATTTTAATTTCTAATATATTCAATTATATTTTTATTGATTTGAATATTTTATTTTTGTATTAAATTCTGAATTTTGTTCTTCAATTCATTCATTAATCAAACATCATTGTTTATTTTTTCATTATAATATTTCTTGTTCTCATTAGTTTTAATACTTTTATTTTTGTATTTTCATTATTCATATAATTGATTAATAAATAAAACTATATTTTAGTTATTAAAATATCTTGCTTTTATTTTCTTATGTCTCTATAGTTTTGTTTGATTCTATATTATCATCATTTTATTAATCAATTAATTAATCAAACGTTATTTTCTTTTTATTATATTATATTATGTTATATTATATCTATATTTTCTGATGTCTTGTTTTATTATCATCAATGTTAAAAAAAAATTTAATTCATCAAATAATTTCATATTTAAAATGTAACTGTTATATTTATTTATTATTTTTACTTTTACTTAGATTTAAAAATTTATCGTATTTTGGTATTTTCTGTGTGTTTTATTTTTCATCTCTAATAAGTGTGTGAGTCAGACGTGACGTCCGCGTGACGACAGGAAGCGTTTTCTGCTTTTCAGATTAAAATCTGGTTTAGTTCAGGAATTTAATTAAAGTGTAAATAAAAAGCAGCTCAGACAGAGACAACAGGCTGCGCTGACATGTGGAGCAGGAAATCACAGCTGGACACTGTGAAGGTGTCACGATGCTGCCACCTGCTGGTCCGACATGTTAAAGCTCCTCCATCTTCATCCACACACACACACACACACACACACACACACATGACTCCACCTCACATCTCACTCACATGATGTCACTCATGAATTTAACCAGCTGCAGGACTTCCTGCTCCTGTTGTGTTGATCAACAGCCTGAACTCACTGCTTTTTGTTTTATACTCTTCAGATCAGACACAGACGCGCGCGCGCGCGCGCGTGTGTGTGTGTTGTTGTTATTGTTGTTGCTGTTGCTCTATAATAAAGAAGAGAAGGAGTGTGTGCTCCTCGCAGTGTAATGTAATGTGTGTATCTGACCAGTTAAATGAGACTGTGTGTCTTTAAATAGAATCAAAGCTGCTGTTTGTTTCTCAGCGGTTCATTCAGCTGCTGCTCTGTGACGCCCCCTGCAGGACCAACTGAGCAACTACAGCTGCACACAGGACACCAATGACTGCTGCTGATAATGATAGTAATAACAATCATAACAATAACAACAATAATAAAAAAAATAGGCTAATAACAATTTTAACAATAACATGACACCAAATTACTGTAAAAAAAAAAAAAAAAAAAGTTCAGTTAAATAAAGCTAAAAAGAGAAAAATCTAAAATGATTCTATAAATCAAACTATAATGACGGACAAAAGTAAAAACAACTATTGAAACCTCAGATCTACAGAGTCAGAAACAAAAATGTGTGTGTGTGTGTGTGTGTGTGTGTGTGTGTGTGTGTGTGTGTGTGTGTGTGTGTGTGAGCCTATAAACATGCTCCTGTCACAACTGTATTAAAACGTGTTGCAGAATCAGTTATAAAAACAATAAAGTTTGTCAGTGTGAACAACTTTTCACACACACACTCTCTCACACGCATTACTCAAGCCATAGGTGTGTTGTCCAAAGTTACAGCGAGCTATCGCTAGGAGAAGCAACGAGACAATTTGGCACAATACAAGCTGAACACCGGTGCGGCAGCGAAAGCTAACACAGGGCTGCCAACTTTGGCTGGAAGTCTCTCTTTGTCCCTCCCTTGAGCCAGGCAGTGACAGGACCACCAGCCAAAAGTCATAAATACACAGAACTGAGTCTGTGATGATGTCACCGTTTATTATACAAAACAAAAACATCTAAACAGTTTACAGAGTCTGCATCGACTTCCTCCTCCATAACACTGACATCTACGTCTCTGAGGTAGTTTCAGCCCCACCTTGCCCTCAGGTAACAAAACAAGCCCTGCCCCCATCCCCACCCAGCCCTCAGGTAATACAACAAGCCCCGCCCCCATCCCTACACAGCCCTCAGGTAATTGAAGAGTGCGCTGAGCCCACCCTCCAGAACTTCCTTCACAGGCTTCAACAGTGGGTTGTGGACGATGTGGAGTCCTTTATCCAGAGGATGGCAGGCCAACTTCTCCAGTCGAGACAACTGGTGCATCTCCTAAACACATCATCATCATCATCATCATCATCATCATCACCATCACCATCACCATCATCAGGACAGTTTGTGTCTCTACCTGTGGAACATCTTTAATGTCGTTAAAGTCCAGATTCAGCAGCTCCAAACTGCAGGAGACAAAATCAAATCACACATTTACTGTTAGTGACAATAAGCTCCACCTCTCAGGTGTGTGAGTGCTGTGTTGCTGAAATATGTAACCCTAACCCTGGTGTGGTGGTGTTACCTGGTATAGTGGTGTTACCTGGTGTGGTGGTGTTGCCTGGTGTAATGGTGTTACCTGGTGTGGTGGTGTTACCTGGTGTGGTGGTGTTGCCTGGTGTAATGGTGTTACCTGGTGTGGTGGTGTTACCTGGTGTGGTGGTGTTACCTGGTGTGGTGGTGTTACCTGGTGTGGTGTTGTTACCTGGTGTGGTGGTGTTACCTGGTGTGGTGTTGTTACCTGGTGTGGTGGTGTTACCTAGTGTAGTCTTGTTACGTGGTGTAGTGGTGTTACCTGGTGTGGTGGTATTACCTGGTGTAGTGGTGTTACCTGGTGTGGTGGTGTTACCTAGTGTAGTCTTGTTACGTGGTGTAGTGGTGTTACCTGGTGTGGTGGTGTTACCTGGTGTAGTGGTGTTACCTGGTGTGGTGGTGTTACCTGGTGTAGTGGTGTTACCTGGTGTGGTGGTGTTACCTGGTGTGGTGTTGTTACCTGGTGTGGTGGTGTTACCTAGTGTAGTCTTGTTACGTGGTGTAGTGGTGTTACCTGGTGTGGTGGTATTACCTGGTGTAGTGGTGTTACCTGGTGTGGTGGTGTTACCTGGTGTGGTGTTGTTATCTGGTGTGGTGGTGTTACCTGGTGTGGTGGTGTTACCTGGTGTGGTGGTGTTACCTGGTGTGGTGGTGTTACCTGGTGTAGTGGTGTTGCCTGGTGTAGTGGTGTTACCTGGTGTGGTGGTGTTACCTGGTGAAGTGGTGTTACCTGGTGTGGTGTTGTTATCTGGTGTAGTGGTGTTACCTGGTGTGGTGGTGTTGCCTGGTGTGGTGGTGTTACCTTGTGTGGTGGTGTTACCTGTTGTGGTGGTGTTACCTGGTGTAGTGGTGTTATCTTGTGTAGTGGTGTTACCTGGTGTAGTGGTGTTACCTGGTGTGGTGGTGTTATCTTGTGTAGTGGTGTTACCTGGTGTGGTGGTGTTACCTGGTGTAATGGTGTTACCTGGTGTAGTGGTGTTACCTGGTGTGGTGGTGTTATCTTGTGTAGTGGTGTTACCTGGTGTAGTGGTGTTACCTGGTGTGGTGGTGTTATCTTGTGTAATGGTGTTACCTGGTGTAGTGGTGTTATCTGGTGTGGTGGTGGTGTTATCTTGTGTAATGGTGTTACCTGGTGTAGTGGTGTTACCTGGTGTGGTGGTGTTATCTTGTGTAGTGGTGTTACCTGGTGTGGTGGTGTTATCTTGTGTAGTGGTGTTACCTGGTGTGGTGGTGTTACCTGGTGTGGTGGTGTTATCTTGTGTAATGGTGTTACCTGGTGTAGTGGTGTTACCTTGTGTAGTGGTGTTACCTGGTGTGGTGGTGTTATCTTGTGTAGTGGTGTTACCTGGTGTGGTGGTGTTACCTGGTGTGGTGGTGTTACCTGGTGAAGTGGTGTTACCTGGTGTGGTGGTGTTATCTTGTGTAATGGTGTTACCTGGTGTGGTGGTGTTGCCTGGTGTGGTGGTGTTATCTTGTGTAATGGTGTTACCTGGTGTGGTGGTGTTACCTGGTGTAGTGGTGTTACCTGGTGTAGTGGTGTTATCTTGAGTAGTGGTCTTACCTGGTGTAGTGGTGTTACCTGGTGTGGTGGTGTTACCTGGTGTAGTGTTGTTACGTGGTGTGGTGGTGTTACCTGGTGTAGTGGTGTTACCTTGTGTGGTGGTCTTACCTGGTGTAGTGGTGTTACCTGGTGTGGTGGTGTTACCTGGTGTGGTGGTGTTACCTGGTGTAGTGGTGTTACCTGGTGTGGTGGTGTTACCTAGGGTAGTGGTGTTACCTGTTGTGGTGGTGTTACCTGGTGTGGTGGTGTTACCCGATGTAGTGGTGTTACCTGGTGTGGTGGTGTTACCTGGTGTAGTGGTGTTACCCGATGTAGTGTTGTTACCTAGGGTAGTGGTGTTACCTGGTGTAGTGGTGTTACCTGGTGTGGTGGTGTTACCTAGGGTAGTGGTGTTACCTGTTGTGGTGGTGTTACCTGGTGTGGTGGTGTTACCTGGTGTGGTGGTGTTACCCGATGTAGTGTTGTTACCTAGGGTAGTGGTGTTACCCGATGTAGTGGTGTTACCTGGCAGACACCGTCTCCACATTTAAGGCTAGACTTAAGACTTTCCTCTTTGATAAAGCTTATAGTTAGGGCTGGCTCAGGCTTGCCCTGTACCAGCCCCTAGTTAGGCTGACTTAGGCCTAGTCTGCCGGAGGACCCCCCTATAATACACCGGGCACCTCTCTCTCTCTCTCTCTCTCTCTCTCTCTCTCTCTCTCTCTCTCTCTCTCTTCCTCTCTCTCTCTCTCTCTCTCTCTCTTTCTAACTCGGCCATTCTGGATGTCACTAACTCGGTTTCTTCTCCGGAGCCTTTGTGCTCCACTGTCTCTCAGGTTAACTCATATCGCAGCGGTGCCTGGATAGCGTGACGTGTGTGGTTGTGCTGCTGCTGTGGTCCTGCCAGATACCTCCTGCTGCTGCAGCGGCTGCTGCTGCTGCCATCATTAGTCTACTGTTATTATACACATATGATTATTATCATACATGTATACTGCCAGATACTAATATATACTTTCAACATATTGTACCACAGTAGCCAGAACTATAACGATAATATTATTACTTTGATGAATGTTGTTGTAAGCTACTACAGATTACTGTTAATTTATCATGTTGATCTGTTCTGTACGACATCTATTGCACGTCTGTCTGTCCTGGAAGAGGGATCCCTCCTCAGTTGCTCTTCCTGAGGTTTCTACTGTTTTGTTTCCCTGGTAAAGGGTTTTTTTTGGGGAGTTTTTCCTTATCCGCCGTGAGGGTCCAAAGGACAGAGGGATGTCGTATGCTGTAAAGCCCTGTGAGGCAAATTGTGATTTGTGATATTGGGCTTTATAAATAAAATTGATTGATTGATTGACCTGGTGTGGTGGTGTTACCTGGTGTGGTGGTGTTACCTGGTGTGGTGGTGTTACCCGATGTAGTGGTGTTACCTGGTGTGGTGGTGTTACCTGGTGTAGTGGTGTTACCCGATGTAGTGTTGTTACCTAGGGTAGTGGTGTTACCTGGTGTAGTGGTGTTACCTGGTGTGGTGGTGTTACCTAGGGTAGTGGTGTTACCTGTTGTGGTGGTGTTACCTGGTGTGGTGGTGTTACCCGATGTAGTGTTGTTACCTAGGGTAGTGGTGTTACCTGTTGTGGTGGTGTTACCTGGTGTGGTGGTGTTACCCGATGTAGTGGTGTTACCTGGTGTGGTGGTGTTACCTGGTGTAGTGGTGTTACCCGATGTAGTGTTGTTACCTAGGGTAGTGGTGTTACCTGGTGTAGTGGTGTTACCTGGTGTGGTGGTGTTACCTAGGGTAGTGGTGTTACCTGTTGTGGTGGTGTTACCTGGTGTGGTGGTGTTACCCGATGTAGTGTTGTTACCTAGGGTAGTGGTGTTACCCGATGTAGTGGTGTTACCTGGCAGACACCGTCTCCACATTTAAGACTAGACTTAAGACTTTCCTCTTTGATAAAGCTTATAGTTAGGGCTGGCTCAGGCTTGCCCTGTACCAGCCCCTAGTTAGGCTGACTTAGGCCTAGTCTGCCGGAGGACCCCCCTATAATACACCGGGCACCGGGCTTTATAAATAAAATTGATTGATTGATTGACCTGGTGTGGTGGTGTTACCTGGTGTGGTGGTGTTACCTGGTGTGGTGGTGTTACCCGGCGTGGTGGTGTTACCTGGTGAGGCAGCAGAGGGCTTTAGGCAGAGAGTGGAGGCTGTTTCCCTCCACAATGAGGATCTTGAGCTCCACCAGAGCCTGGATGTTCTCTGCCAGGTTTTCCAGACGGTTATAGGCCAGGTGGAGGAACACCTGTGGGAACAGGTGAAGCAGATCATGTCTAGTCATATTTCACATCATCACATCCACCTCTCTGGGTTTCAGGTGATGTTCAGAGTCCCATTTGATGCAGTCTATACGACGTGTTGTCCAACGTCGTCACGAGTCACAGTGTTTCTCTGCGTTGTGAGCGTCCACACTGGATGGTGGTGTCAAAGACATGTCTGACGTGGTAAAGGTGTGGGCGGGTGGAGGAGGTTAACACAGTTGTTAAAGCAGTTCTGATCGAGCGGACGGAGCCAGATGTGCTTCAACTGCCCAAAACATTCATCAGGAGAAACATGCTGCTGCTTCAGAGACCACGCCCATTCCAGAACAACTGAAATGACAAGTCCCTAGTCAAGTCCTTAGTCGTGACTAACAAGTCTCGAGTCAAGTCCTAAGTTGTGACTAACAAGTCCCTTGTCAAGTCCTAAGTTGTGACTAACAAGTCCCTAGTCAAGTCCTCAGTCATGACTAACAAGTCTCGAGTCAAGTCCTCAGTCATGACTAACAAGTCTCGAGTCAAGTCCTCAGTCATGACTAACAAGTCTCGAGTCAAGTCCTAAGTCGTGACTAACAAGTCTCAAGTCAAGTCCTAAGTCATGACTAACAAGTCCCTAGTTAAGTCCTCAGTCATGACTAACAAGTCTCGAGTCAAGTCCTAAGTTGTGACTAACAAGTTTCGAGTCATAGACATTAAGTTTCAAATGGTAAACATCACAATGCAGTCCTGGGGCCTGTATCACAAAGAGAGATCAACCTTTCCTGGGTTACCCAGACCTATCCTGGGTTGAGTGACCCTAACAATGGCAATCAGGATAATCGGTATCACGACGCTGGATATCAACTTGGTAACTCAACCCAGGGTTGCTTTATCAAGAGCCGTGAACGCGCACGCAGCGGACCAATCACAATCATGACAGAAGCGCAGCATCACTGAGCGTCACTGAGCGTCCTCACAGAGCGCCGCATGTGAGGGGGGAAAAAAGTATTTCTCGTGAGGATCAGATATTAACTCTACTAAAATATGAGGAGGAGAAAAGCAACATTAGAGAAAAGGCCAACACCGTGGCAGCTGCAGGAGGAGGAAACATGCGTGGCAACGCATGACGGGATGAATAATGTTTAGTTTTAGTTTAGATTAGTTTATTTGCACATAATGTTAAAAACAGACAGTATAAAATTTACAAGACTAAAAAAAGAAAAGTGCCGGAGAGGTTAGAAGCCACTAAAAGCTTATCAAAGAAATTCCCCTGTCAAAACATCAATGAAATCACATAATAGAGAAGAAGAAAAAGAAACGGGTCAGGAAAGAAGAAACAGAGGAGGAGAGAGGGAAAAATCAAGACAACACAAGGGAGCAAATAAAGTGATGTGTAGGTTAAATTACTCATCACTCAAGTAGCTACAGTACCTGTACCTGTACATCTGACACTGATCACACCCTTGAATCCCATGAAATTACAATTTTCGTCTAACATCATTGTGTCTGATAAACTGGTCTTCTTTGTCTTAATGTTATATATGCTACAATAAAGCTTAAAGCTGACGCCACAATTAAATCATATCAACACCAAACTGATAGTCTGAATAAAATCATCTTGATATTGAGCTGTGTTACAGCTGCGCAAAATATACCTAGTCTCCCTCTTCTTATCTTTAACAGGGATCATTTCCTCCAACAAAACAACAACTTTTCATTGTCTGTTGTTGTTGCTTTCTTTTCTTTTTTAATGTTCAAAATAAACTTTCAAATCAAAATCAATCAAATGAATTAAACTTCCCGTCATGACTGGGCTGCATTTCTGTCAGCGGAGTCATTTCTTTCTGAACAGCTGATTGGCCAGTGGGTGGTGCTTTTTATAGGATCAGATTCAACCCTGAACTTACCCTGCTCCGGAGCAGGACAGCCGTTCAGAGTAAGTTACCATGGTGATCTACCCCGATAAGAACTGAACCAACTTCGTGAGACCGAAAACCCAGGTTAACCCTGAAGTTACCTCGCTGAGACATTAATCCTGCTTCGTGATACAGGGCCCTGGACCAATTCCACAGATATATTAAATTTACAAGAATTCATAAAAGCTTTTCAAAGTTTGATTATTTGTTGAAACAATTTTGTTTGAAAACGTTCTTTGGCTGTTAAGCTAACATTAGCTTAGCATTAGCTCGCTAACTTTGTTAATATTAGCCTCGACTCACTGTCCTATGTGCAGCCTCAGATATTGAACAAATTTGAAGTGGCTGCATCACGTTTTTCATACTACTGTTTGTTTTTTGTTGACCACTGTGTAGTTTTTATACGTGGGCGAGTTTATCGGTGCTATAATTTGTTTGATTAGTTCTTTGTGGTTCATTCCTGCGACGTGATTGGATGCTGTCTGATTGGCTCAAATTAAGATGGATCTCAAGCATTAAGCGTCGACTGGTGATGAATTGTGTTAACGTTTGTTGATTCAGTAAACGACTTGATTCGTGTCACAGACTTCTTCTTCTTTGGTCTTCGGGGGAACGTATTGAATATTTTCAAGTCAAAAGGTTCAGGTCCAAGTAAAGTCATAAGTCATTACTGTTACAGTCCAAGTTCACTTGCAAGTCTTTTGATTTTGCCAAGTTGAGTCTAAAGTCATCAAATTTGTGACTGGAGTCTGACTTGAGTCCAAGTCATGTGACTTAAGTCCACACCTCCAGCACTGTCTCCTTAACCGGAGTCTCTGGAAGTCTGCAGGAAGTCATCTTGAGGATGGTTGTGGACTTGATGAATTGTGGGTGTGAGCATACGAAGACCTGTCAGGGACGCGTCTGTGCAGTCAGGCTGAACGTACCAGAGCCTTCATATTGTAAATGCAGCCCGGGACGTGAGCGATGTGGTTGTGACTCAGGTTGAGTTTCCTCAGTCGGGTCAGGTTGGAGAGCGAAGCAGGCAGCGAGGACAGCTGATTGTTGGCCAGACTCAGGACCTGAGAGACAGAAACAAATGAGTCAAACAACACGTCCATCCTTTGTCTGACGGTGTTTTAGGAGCGCTGTGCTCTAAGTGTCAAGATCTCGTTAGCAGACTTCATATTCTTTAATATCTATATCGTCATTACTGCCGTCCACAATGAGAGTCTCTGTGTCTGATCTCAGAGCTCAGTCAGCAGTACCTAAAGTATTCTCAGTAGTATCTGCAGTACCTCCAGCTGTGTACAGGCTCCCAGCTCCTCAGGAACTTCTGTCAGTCTGTTTCTGTAGGCGAATAAAACGCGTAGTCTCCTCAGCTGTCCGATCTCTGCTGGCAGGCTGCTGAGCTGCACATGGACAGTAAATGTCAGTATCGACTGAATCCCACAGTAAAGTTCATTTTCAAACTCTTTGTGGTGGATTTTTCACACGTTCTGTAACTGAAGGCTCTCAGATGACGATTCTGTGGGTATAATGAAGCCAGCGGCCTCTCTGGGGCGCCGGTAGCACATTACTGTGTTTGTGTGTCTCAGTATTGAAGGTTGGTGGATGGGGGAGGAAGGTGAGGAGAGGACAGAGGACAGAAACTGAATCCTGATGGATCAGAGGGGGATTATAATCTTTATTTATCCAGGGCTGTTGGGGGGACCTTGGGGACCTGACCTGACAAACACAACCAACAGAGAAGTCGTAAAAACAAGACTCATGAAAACATTAAAATACAAAACTTTAAATATACAAGAGGGATGATGAATGTGTCAGGAGGGTGAATCAAGTTTATTTAAGAGGTGCTGAGTACCTGAACTACACTGCTCAAAAATATAGAAAACACTAAATGGTCACAGTGTAACAGGAAGTCAGTCAAACTTCAGGGAGATCAATAAAGTGATTGTGAATCAGTTTCAGCTGCTCTTGGTCAAATCAAAGAGACAACAGGAACAATGGAGAGACAAACAGGAAATGGTTTTACACGTGGTGTCCACAGACAGTTACTCTCTCCTCATCCTTCCTGACTGATTCTTCTCTAGTTTGGTCTTCTGCTAGTGCCCTGTCACTACAGGTAGCATGAGGCCGTACCTGCAGCCCAGTCAGGTTGAGACCAGACACCGGGAGACCGGCTGTTACACCAGGAGAGCTGGACAGGGCCGTAGAAGGGCATCAAGGGCATCAAGGGCAGGCTACTGGTGTGCATGTTTCTGACCACACTGTCAGAAACAGACTCCATGAGGGTGGCATGAGGTCACCATGCCCTCTAGTGGGACCTGTGCTCACAGCCCAGCACCTTGAAGCTTGACTGGCAGGTCCACCATTGGTGCCCCGTTCTCTTCACAGATGAGAGCAGGTTCACACTGAGCACATGTGACAGGCGTGAAAGAGTCTGGAGACACCGTGGTGAACGTTATGCTGCCTGTGACATCATCCAGCATGACCAGTGTGGTGGTGGGTCAGTGATGGTCTGGGGAGGCAGATCCTTGGAGTGTCACACAGACCTCCATGTCAGAGCCAACAGTACCCTGACTGCTGTTAGGTACCAGGAGGAAATCCTCAGAGTGACTGTCAGACCTTACGCTGGTGCAGAGGGCCCTGGGTTCCTCCTGGTGCAGAGGGCCCTGGGTTCCTCCTGCTGCAGAGGGCCGTGGGAGCTCACTGATGCCCTGATCCAGGTCTGGGAGGAGATCCCCCAGGACACCATCCTCCGACCCAATTCACACACATTGGATCAGCCTGTGATTTACATGTTTGACTCTGATTTTGAATCCAGCCCTCAGTGGGTCGATGACTTAAGTTTCCACTGACAGTTGTTGTGTCATTTTCTTCTCAACTAACCATACAGTGTGCGTCAGTAAAGATTTTACATGGGAATAATTTGTTCATCAAGATTTGATGTGTGATTTAAGTGTTCACTTTATTTTATTTAAGCAGTGTGGTTCTGATATGACTTCTGTCTACCTGGAGTATCTCTGACATCACAGTTAGTGAAACAGCCTTCAGTTCCACACAGAAAGACTTAATTCAGATTAAACCTGGAGACTGAAGATGAGTCAGAGCCTGAGGAAAATAAAACATCATCTGCATAAACATGGATATTAAAGCACTGATGGAAGAAGTACTCTGACCCTTTACTTAAGTAAAAGTAGCAATATCACAAAATACTTTATAGAAGAATAGGATAGAATAGAAAAGCTTTATTGTCTGCCCCAGAAGGTGGCAGAAATTCTCCTTTGACAAGGCTCCAACAATAAAAATACACACATATCACACATACTTAGGTTACAGACTCAGATCATACCAACAACTAAGGAAATGTTATAAGAAACAGCAGCCAGAATTTATGTACTGTTAAGTGTCTTATTTCAATTTGTTCAGGGTGGTTATTGCAGTGGGAATAAAGGATTTTTTGTAGATATTTTTGCGGGCCAGTGGGACTTTGTAATGTCTGCCTGATGGAAGTAACTGGAAGGAGTGACGGAGGGGGTGAGAGGGGTCCTCTGTGATCAGGGTGGCCTTCCTGATCACAGAGCGGTTATATAGTTCAGAGACATGAGTTTGTGATGAACCAATGATTTTGCTGGCCTGATTAACAATACGGGAGAGTTTTGTTTTGTGTTTAGTGGAGAGGAAGCTATACCAGGATGAAATGTTGAATGTGAGGATGGATTCAATGAGTGAGGTGTAAACCAGGGTTAAAATGTCTCTGCTGACATTAAAAGTCCTCAGTTTCCTCAGCAGGTGAAGGCGCTGTTGTGCTTTTTTGTACACCGAGTCGACCTGATTCGCAAACGACAGGTTGGTGTCGATCTCGGTTCCCAGGTATTTAAAAACTTCAACCTGCTCGACAGACTGACCCTGGATGCTGAGGGGTGTAAAAAGGGGTTGCAGAGATTTACCTCTGCCCCCACGGCACAGCTCCTTTGTTTTTGAGATGTTGAGCACGAGAGCGTTCTTGTCAAAACCTTGGACAAGGTTGTTGACTGTCTCCTGGTAACGGGTCAGTGCAGTGCTGTCCGACAGGTGAGCCACCAGAGCCATGTCGTCTGCGTATTTAAAAAGAGTCATTCCTTCACTGTTACAGGAGATGTTGTTGGTGTACACAGAGAAGAGAATGGGGGATAAAACACAACCTTGAGGGACACCTGTGTTTAAAATCAACTTGCTGGATTTAAAACCATTTAAAAACACTTGCTGTAGCCTGTCATGTAAAAAACTCTGAATCCATAAAATCAGTGTAGGGTGAACCTGAAGGTGTGAGAGCTTATAACCTGCATTGAAAATATTACTTTAGTACAACTGCACGGTATCATGAGCAAAATATATTTAACCATTTAAAAATGGACTCTCTTCAGACGGCTGTAGGAGATCGCTATTTCTGTGATTCTGTTTAACTTGATCTAAAATAAGAAGAACCATAACAGCTCCAACATTTATTCTCTCTGCATCAGAAAGCTAACTTTTCTGTCCTCTGTGGCGCTATGTTGCACACTTGTAATGACGTCACTGCGCTGTGTTACAGGTGGAGCAACACTGCTTAAATACATGATGGCACCAGGGGAATAAATTAGGACTCTAATGACACCCTCTGATGTAAAGTATCTAATATATGTACTTATCTCCAAGAGATATAAGTGAATATGTGTCCTTAGAAAGAATAATGTCATTTATGTTTAATGTAAATAATAATGGACTGAGATCAGAGCCCTGAGGCACCTCAGTGATATTTTTCATGCCTGTATTTCATTTTGATTTTTTTAATTTCTTCTTTTAAACATTTCATATGTTTAGTTTGTTGTTATGGTGTATAAAACTCTCCTGGTTGTGTTTCCTGTGTCCTGGATGCTTACCTGGTTGCCCCACAGGTTGAGGACGACCAGGTTCGAGAGCAGAGCCAGCTGAGGAGGGAGAACCTTTAGACTGTTGAGAGACAGATTCAGCTTCTCCAACTCCAACAGCTCCCACAATTCATCTGGGACCTCCTGCGGGAACACACATACACACTACAGTACTGCTACAGTACTACATACCAGCCCAAAGCATGACCCATCTACTCTTGGGTTTTACAGTTGGACAGGTGTCCCTTTGCCCACCGTGTCCAAAAAGTTCTATTTGTACTAAAAAGCATCAGGCTTGTTTCGATGTTCCTTTACAAACTTGTGAGGCTAAGTTTAGTGGTAAGGATGGGGGAAAAGTTTTCTTCTGACTTCGACTTTTCCATGAAGGTCATATTTGTACAGGTGTGTCTGCACAGTAGAACAGTGCACCAGAACTCCAGAGCCTGATCAATCTTCCTGCAGGTAATTTGCAGCCAAAATATACCTCTGTGTCAAATCAAAACTGTACCTACAGCGTAAGCTCTGTGTCGATGTAGATCCTACACTGTAGCCTGACGTGCACCCCCCCAGAAACACATTGCTGCAATGCAGACCTGCTGTCTGTCTCTGTAAGCTGAAACCATTTCCCTCAGTGGAAACAAAACTTTTATTTACTTTAATTTCGCAGATAAGAAACAATAAATTGTGAAGACAATAAAACTCAACTCAAATTTATCTGTAAAGGACATTTAAAAACAACTCATGTTGACAAAGTGCTGAACAAAAGGAATAAAAGGAATATTTTTGTGTTTGCAAACGATGATGACATGCTTTGTGGGTGGAGCTAAACTGATGGCAGAAAATGACAGTCGTGGTGTCGGTGTGAGCGCCAAATAAAACTTACAAAGCACTATAACGTTTTTATATCCACAAGTTTCTGATCTACGTGTAGCAGAAAATGAAGTTTAGTCTTTGGTTAATTCTAATGTGTGTATTCAGGCTGTAATGGCTGCTGGATGCTCAGGAGAGGAGTGTGTGTGTTTGGATTACATGAACTGAATTACTGACGTGATGAAAGATAATTCATCATCATACGAACTGTAAAAACTATCAAACATGGATTTGTCTTATTGTCCCTGGTTCAAACTTGTGGAGACGTCCACACAGAATATCATTCAATGTGGAGGAACAACTCATCAACCTGCTAGCCAACACCTAGCTAACGCTGTGTGCTGATCAACACCTGGAGCACAACAAAGTTAGCTCGCTCGTTACAAAGTTGTCTGATGTTCCTCCACGTTAAATGATATTCTGTGTGGACATCTCCTGTTCTGACATCCGACGGCACAACAAGACATTTTTATTCCGGGTATGTCCCCTTTGTCTCTCCGATGTCCGCTGCTGTGATCTAACTGTGACGTCCAATAAAAGTTGGTCTATAAAGCTTTGACATGAGCATCAGCTGTCCCTCCATAACGAGGACTGTGAACAAGCTAATGATGGTCTGAGACCCTGGTGTCTCACAGCTCTGATGTCTCAGGGTGTCCAAACTTGTGCAGACACATGTCTCTGCGCTCTGAGAGCAGCTGGACGTACCTTCAGTCCTCGGCGAGCCAGACTCAGGACGTTATATCCAAACTGTCTGACGGTGAATCGACGGATTCTGTCCACTGACGTCAGACTGTCCTCCCTCCCCTCGCTCCTCCTCTTCTCCTCCTTCACCTCCTCTTTACACACTGCTCCTCCCATTCCCCCCTCCCCCAACCCTCTTCGTCTGCTGTCCTCACTGTCTTTACTGTCTGATTGATGTGTCTTGTCCAGATATTTCTGGACTCTTAGGTCATTTTCTTCCACTCTTTAATGGCGTCCATTGTCCAGGTGTTTTGTCCCTCTTGTGTCTCAGGGATGAGGACCAGGAGGGTCCAGTTTCCTGTCTTTGGTTCAGATGATGTCCTGCAGGATAAAAATGAAGACTGATAAATTCTGCTGCAGCTGTTGTGCACATTTTTCACAGGTTAACGATCTGAGACTTTTTAAACCTGTGTCAGTGTCAGAGCTCTGCTCCTCCAACACAAGCACTCCACCTGACAGATGAGTCTGATTAAACATCGTCATCATCACTACACACAAAAAGCCCACCCTGGATCCAGAGGTGTTAGCCAACTATAGACCAATATCTAATCTTCCCTTTATGTCAAAGATCCTTGAGAAAGCAGTCGCAGACCAGCTGTGTGATTTAGTGCGGCGTTTGACACAATTGACCATCAAATTCTGCTACAGAGACTGGAACACTTAATTGGCCTAAAAGGTTCTGCACTAAGCTGGTTTAAATCTTATTTATCTGATCGTTTTCAGTTTGTTGACATTAATACTTACTTACGTACTAAAGTTTGTTTTGGAGTTCCGCAAGGTTCTGTGCTTGGACCAATCCTATTTATTCTATATATGCTTCCTTTAGGTAACATCATTAGAAATCACTCTATAAATTTCCATTGTTATGCGGATGATACACAGTTGTATTTATCGATGAAGCCAGAAGAAAGTAATCAATTAACTAAACTTCATAATTGCCTTAAAGACATAAAAACCTGGATGAACACCAATTTCCTGATAAATTCAGACAAAACTGAAGTTATTGTTCTTGGCCCCAAACAACTCAGAGACTCTTTATCTGATGACATAGTTTCTCTAGATGGCATTGCTCTGGCCTCTACCACTACCGTAAGAAACCTTGGAGTAATATTTGATCAAGATCTGTCTTTCAATTCTCATTTAAATTAATTAATTTAATCAATTAATTAATTCAAACCTCACGGACTGCATTTTTTCATCTGCGTAATATTGTGAAAATTAGGCCTATCTTGACCCGAAAAGATGCAGAAAAATTGGTCCACGCTTTTGTTACCTCAAGGCTGGATTACTGTAACTCTCTATTATCAGGTAGCTCTAGTAAATCATTAAAAACTCTTCAGCTAATTCAGAATGCAGCAGCACGTGTACTAACAGGAACTAAGAAACCAGATAATATTTCTCCTGTTTTAGCTTCTCTGCACTGGCTCCCTGTAAAATCCAGAATTGAATTTAAAATCCTACTGTTAACTTATAAAGCTCTAAATGGTCAAGCTCCGTCATATCTTAGAGAGCTCATAGTGCCATATTATCCCACCAGAACACTGCGCTCGGAGAACGCAGGGTTACTCGTGGTCCCTAAAGAATCTTACTAACTCAGCCGGACTGCATGTCACTAACCGTTTGTCTTGGAACTCCACAGATGAGCAGACAAACCTCTGTCTTGTCTGCAGCTTGTGATTTTCAGCCTGAGAAGACTTGTCGACTTGTGCTTTACGTAGGAGCGTGGACATCAGTTCAAGATGGCTGCCAAACGAACCCCATGGGCCAAGAGTTGACCTTGGCAACAAGACAAATTCTTAACTAGACACCTTTGGGTACCTAAAAAAAACCAAACAGGTTACAAAATAATGCCAGGTGGGTACGTGGGAGCTTTTTCTCTGCAGGAATATTTCCTCTGACTGTCCTTAAAAGCTGCTGGGACACTAAAGTAGATCTTCTTTGTCTTCAAAGGTCCACAGACCTCTCTGAAAATGGCCATGCTGTTTTTCCTGTGCCAAAATTTAGCCTAACTTTGGAGCATTTTTCACCTCCCTCACTGAGAAGCTAGGACAACATGGTTGGTTCCACTGGATTCCTCCGGTTGTCTAGTTTCATATGATGCCAGTTTCATCTCTCTAGCTGTAACACGCCACCATCGACGGCCTCTGAACGACAGGCGACAGCGAAAATAGCAGCAGGCAATTAAAAAACTAAGGTGTTATGTTCGGACCTTAATTACATCATGATTAACACATTAACGCCGTCAGCCTGACGCCCAACTGCTCAGTCTATGAATTATATGTAACTTCATTTCATACGCAAAGTTGACGATGGATGTTCACTCAGCCAAAACTTTGTTTTAAGTGTCGGTCAAAATATGAAGGATCATTTCAAATATGAACAGAGACACAAAACTGTTGTTGTTGTTAATGACAGCAGTTTAAAGACCTGACAAACATGCTGCATAGATTTTGTACCTCACAAAGTGGAGACCTCACGGAGCTGTGGAGGAGGAAACATTTCAGACGTCCCAGTAAAGATCCTGGTTAACATGCAGGCTGTTGGTGAGTTAAGGTGGAACCAGCAGAGTCAGCTGACCTGATCAATGACCCATCAATCAGACTATTGATGAAGTCAAAGTGGAGCTGACCGGCTGTGAGTGAGAGAGAAGAGACGGTCCGGTTTGGACTGTGTTTACAGGGAGACTCTATTTGAGGACGAGCACTGAGAGACAACCACACCACCTCACCTCTGACCACACACACACACACACACACACACACACACACACACACACACACACACACACACAGTTGCTGCTGTCCATCTGCACACTCTGACCAATCAGACTGATTGTTTTACTGACTTGTGGAAGACGTGCTCAGATCTTTAACTGCAGTAAAACTACAAATACCACACTGCATAAAATACTATCACAAACATCGACACATAAAGGAACACTTCATCCTTCAGTTTATCACAAACATCGACACATAAAGGAACACTTCATCCTTCAGTTTATCACAAACACCGACACATAAAGGAACACTTCATCCTTCAGTTTATCACAAACACCGACACATAAAGGAACACTTCATCCTTCAGTTTATCACAAACACCGACACATAAAGGAACACTTCATCCTTCAGTTTATCACAAACATCGACACATAAAGGAACACTTCATCCTTCAGTTTATCACAAACACCGACACATAAAGGAACACTTCATCCTTTAGTTAATCACAAACACCGACACATAAAGGAACACTTCATCCTTTAGTTAATCACAAACACCGACACATAAAGGAACACTTCATCCTTCAGTTTATCACAAACACCGACACATAAAGGAACACTTCATCCTTCAGTTTATCACAAACACCGACACATAAAGGAACACTTCATCCTTCAGTTTATCACAAACACCGACACATAAAGGAACACTTCATCCTTCAGTTTATCACAAACACTGTGTTGTCAGTCTGGACTTGGGGCGTGGGTGCAATGACTTGAGTTACTTGTGACTTTTCAAACACTGACTTGGTCCCAACTGTGACATGTACTCTGACCCACAGTGCTGATTTGACTGAACGCTGTATTTGCACTTGGACCACTTATGACTGCAGCTGCTGCAGAGACGTGTCCCTCTGCTGTCTTTAACAGAACTGACGTCATGTGGACAGACATGAGACAGGATCACAGCTGGATGGACAGCTGTCTCTGTGTAGTGTTACATGTCCTGTGGAGGTGAATGTAACACCTTCTTATTTCAGTCTATTAATAACTACCGTCAGTTCATGCTGAGGCCACTTTGTACACAGACACAGACAGTGAGACTGTTTGAAGAGGACAAATGATGCTATCCCTTATTTCCTGTCAGATATGTTCATGTAGGAAATGCTCCAGACATGCTACTGTGACTGCTTACATTACATACACTGCTACATGTAGCTACATGCTAACATCAGGGAAACATGTCATCTACACGTAGCTACATGCTAACATCAGGGAAACATGTCATCTACACGTAGCTACATGCTAACATCAGGGAAACATGTCATCTACACGTAGCTACACGTTCTCAGTTTATGTTCACCTACAGACTATAATGTGTGTTTAGATCAGTTCATCTGCATCCAGGCAGGGAAAATGAAAGGCTTGCTAATGTTAGCCATGTAGCTAATGTAGCTAGCGTGCTAGCTTTGGCTGATTGCTGACAGGTAGAAACAAACCTCTCTGATCCATCATGTGTTTCGTAACCTAAACAAAGAACAGGTTTTCTTGAAAAAACAAAGTCCAAGGCAACTCGTCTCTGGTGCAAAAGTTTAAAGGCCTTTATTAAATGGCTAGTTCATGATGAACATTAAAAACATTTTTAGGCCATGCTCACTGGCCTTCATCAGGGCATAAAGCTGCAAGGTTCACAGGTGGCCTAAATGAAGCCCTACTCAAACATGGGTGGAGCCAATCAACACTCCATTGCCAAACTGCAGGCATATAAGCAAAACTCCGGGAGTTTTTGCCCCATTTCCCCTGACGCCTCTACATCATGTCAACGTTAAAGGGCGCCTTTTTTTAGTTGGTTTCTGATGTTGGAAGTCACTGCCCAAGTGTCGACTTTCAACGACTTAGGATTGAGAGTGTGCTTGATGAAGAGCAGCTTCCCAGTCTGAACAGGACACCACAGTCTCAGCAGAGCAATGACATCATGCACAGTGGACTGTAGGACAGGTAGATTACTGTTCCTGAAACATTTTGACCTTTTCTCATTAAATTACAAGTTCATTTTTGTAATAATATTCCTCAAATATATTTGAACCTTGCTCTCGAGAGAGCCCAGGGACGTGGGAGATGATCTGAAGAGCAGAAATCTTTCTGAAACACATCTGAGCTTTTAAAGTTTAGGACTTTATGAATTAATTAACATTAATCATTAATTAATTGAATTCAGCCAATCAGAAGTCAGGGGCATGACACAGAGGGACCAATCAGAATCTGAGAATGGGAGCTCCTGGTGATGGGAGGGTCTTTTTTGGCGAGAATGCCAGCAGGGAGGAGACGGGGTAGACAAAGGATCACGCTACGGCCGCCACGCTACTCAACCAGATGTGTGGACACACCGGACAAAGCCCAGATGACTTTGATTCTACAGGCCAGATACTACAGCTGCAGGGCTGAGGCCGGGGCGTTAAACAGTTCTATCTATAGCATCTGAATTGGAGTTCCTGATTTTAGAGTCCAGTAAATGGCAGCGGTCACGTACAGGTAGCTGACGATTCAGAGGTGATTTGGCAGCAGCATACTGGCCTCACCTGTCTGTAGGGCCGACAGAGATTCCTCAGCTTTAACAAAAGCAGCTCTGACAAACTGCTGACTAAAAAAATACTCTGCGCCAGTCTCCAGACCAGTCTCCCGGGGCACTACACACCAGTCTCCCTTGTTGAACCTAAGGTTATTAAATCTATTTTTTAGCGTCCTTGGGACTTTTGCAAACCAAGGTGGCATTGTCACTCAACTATAACACCCTTCATGAACAGACACCAAATACACATTTAAAGACGTTATTCCTCAAACAGAAGAGGACTGAAGGGTAAATGAGAGAGAATTAGAGCCCGACTGCTTTATATTTACTTCATAGTCTGAGATTTTGAATCATCTCCTGATGCTAATAAAATCATTAAACTTTTGCAGAATGGAGAAAATAAAGGTTTGATGCTGACCCTAACCTCCAGACCCCCCACTTCATATGTGTCCAACATGAAGTCTACGTTCTCACACTGTGGCGCTGAGTTTTTGTGCAGTGTGCTTGTTTGTTTGTAAACAGTAAAACTTGTTGATGCAGAAGCAACAAACCAGCAGCCGTGACAGTTTTTTAACCAGTTTAATGTTTGACAGAATGAAACCCTCCCACGATGCCAACAGGTGCAATCACGAGTTATAAAATCACTGATGCACCAGAAGTACAAAATCCACTGTTGTGAGAGTGACATCAGCAGTGACATCACACTGCTACACTGTGGTAATAATAATAAATGATAAACTAACTGCTGTGGTCGTGAGAGCTAAAATAATCTCAGAGCAGGTGTGAAGATCCTGAAGTTAACAGTCAGTGAATCAACACCAGAATCGTCCTTCCTCACTCGTGTTTTGCCTCCAGTCAAACTGCTGCGTCCTCTGACGGCCGGGCCACACTGCCTGCGTGAGCACTGCCTGGCGACTACGTCATTAATCTGCTGCAGCTAGCACATGAGCAGTGTTTCAACACTTGTGCTTCCGCAGAGCTGCCTGCTGCTGTGAGTGCTGTATCTCCACAGTTAAAAGAAGATATTCTAACACGCATTAAACACACATTAAACATGGCTTAATAGAGACAGTTTCAAACACAAATCAGCTTCACTATAACTCGCAGCATTCACAGACAAACACTTGTCTTTATCTGGACACATTTCCCCCACAAATACAACATGCTAACGTTATTAGCACAAGCCTATGGCATTTTACATTGTATAAATTAGCCTATCAGCTAGCAGACTTTTCCTCTGCTCATATGAAGCCAGGATAAATCACACATAGGACTTCCTTATTTTGTCGTTCGATATCTGTGAAATAAAATTGAATAAAAGTATTGTTTCCATGGTGAGGGAGGGGTCTTAGTCTGGGGCGTAACATGTCTAATGACGTGTACGTCAAAATTCGGCGCTTGGCGGCCCTCAGGATGTTTGTTCTTCCAGATGGTTACTAGGCGCATCTGAGGATGTTTAGAGGCTCAGATGACAAATGTGTGGTATAAACTTATATCAGATAAAAATAAGTAAAATATAAAAATATATACGTGTGCCAGAACAGAAAAGGACAAGGAAGAGATGGAGGGAAGGAATGAAAGCTAAGGGAAGTGAGATCTTTGATGAATATGTGTCCAGGCCGATGATGTGACGTCTCTGTCTCTGTCTCTGTCTCTGTCGGTCCACATTCATTTAAACCTGCAGGGATGAACAAAACAGCGGTCACTTTTAGCTCAGACACTGTTGTGGTTTTTGCCAACCTGAGTGATTTAAATGATTAAACGAGTGAAGCTGTGAAACTGCGACAGACATCTGATCCTGATCAAATGATTAACTGAAGGTGCTGTGTTAGAGTTCATCTTTATTATGTGAATCAAAACTTTTTAAAAAGCCAGTTTGAAAACTACTACTGGGAAAACCCTGTTTTAAAGTCAGAGTGGACAGTAGACAGCCATGGCATGGATGTCACCAGTACAAGTAGAAAGTATCTAAAACTCTGCATATAAGTGGGGAAAAATCAACACATCAAAGTATGGTTATTTTGTGTGGCAATACTGTATCAATACACAGACGCAATGTATCCATCTTTTATTATATACATTATTATTTTTACACATTTCAAAACAACTTTTGGTCCTAAAACAATAAAATCAGTTGCTTTTTGCTCCACTAGATGGTGCTGATGTTTGTTCCCTGGTGAGGTCAGCAGAGCTCTCAGTCAGTGGCATCTGGCAGGAAGTTCATCAAAACAAAGACTAGAGCGGGACATTATCTGACAGAGGACACGAGACACTAGGTGTGGTTACATGATGGCTTCTCACTCGGAATGAAATAAATCTGAATGAAATCATTAGTCTAAAGTCTTTCCAAGTAGTTTACATGGGAAGTATTCATTCTGAATGAGGGTTTACATGGAGATCAGTTTAATCACCTTTATTTGTGTCTACGCAAGGTTTGGGGCAGGGAAGGTTTCTGATTGGATAGGGGGCGGGGCAATGTTACGTTTACCAGAAGAAAACACTGTAGTCCTCGCTCCGGATAACAAGATGCTTGACGCCGCCGCTCTTAGTGCCTTTTTCGGGCTTGTTTTGCTTATATTCTTGAAGCAGCAGTACGACAACAACCTTGTTCTGCTAATGCTTGTCTGTTGAGGAGTAGAAGGGAGGTAGAAGGTCGAAGAAGGGAGGTAGAAGACCGTGCTGTGGCGAATGGGAACTGGTGAGTGCAACGAGTCCGACTGCTCTATCTCAGCCCGTTGCTATGCGCGCTATATATGTCATCGGCAACGAGCATGCGCAGAAAGAACGGAATGGCTGTAACCAGGTAGGAGGTGTATACAAGACAGAAAAACTCTTCCATTCGGGTTCTGCAAAGGAATATTCCACCCCTGTGCACCCGATTACATTTTCTTTCGGGTTGAGGTGTTAACAAGGAGCATTTCTATTCGGGTAGGGCTTCCAACCTGAATGCAAAAGGAATACATGGCTCCATGTAAACGCACGTACTGTCTCACGTTCTCCAAACTAGAGCGGGACATTATCTGACAGAGGACAGGAGACACTGTCTCAGGACACCAAAGTCACAGTGGAGCAAACACTGCAGACCTCCTGTAACAGACGACACTTCTAACATGTGTGTTGTCCCTCAGTCAGCAGGACACCTGCATGTGAAGTGTTTGTCTCAGGTCTTAATCTGTCCTCTCAGAGGGCGTTAAATCTGTCCACAGTTCAGTCTGTCAGGTGTATGCAGGTGTTATGACGGTGTTGGTCAGTCTGTCTGCTCTGTGTCACATGTTGCTGCAATAAAAATGATTAAAGTCGAACAGACTGAAATTTCAGGAGGTCAAACTGATGCTGACAAAGATTTCTTTTGAGGAAATAATTTGCAGCTGGGAAAAATATCACAATTTATTTAATCGCAATACTCAGCATATCACAATATTGCAGTGAAACTGTATCGCGGCCTCAGTATCGTGATAATATTGTATCATGGGTCCTCTAGCGATTCAAACCTTTAACTCTGCATGAGGCAGAGCAGGTGTGACAGCGTTACATAACACTGACTGCTGCACGTGTTTTTGATGAGGGAAAACCCAATATGTGATTCTAGTAATTGCAGGTCTGCAATTGGTTGGCTTTTAGAAATAAGGTGGAGACTTGAGGACAACTTTGCCAAACAGGAGGAGTTTTCTTGGATATAAGACTGTCCTTTATTAGAAAATGTAGCTGGAGCTCTGGAGCTCGACTGGGGATTATTGGTGTTGCTTTCTTTGAATAAACTCAGAATGAGGATCAAGGAGTTTTGACAAATGTGTTTTTGACAAATAATTGACAAGAGTTCCAGACACTTTTTCCTGGCTCCGGTTAGGGACAATTTACCACAACAACACATGGTCACCACGGACTTCTGTCTAACTGTTACATTTATCTCTCATTTCATGACCGATTCTGAAGCTCATATCACAAACCACAACATACTGACCTCAGAGTCTCCAGTCTACAGTGTGGACTCTCCACAAGATCCAACAGCAGCTTCACTCCTGAATCCTGCAGCTTGTTGAGGCTCAGCTCCAGCTCTGTCAGATGGGAGGGGTTGGACTTCAAAGCTGAGGCCAGAGAAACACAGCTGATCTCTGTGACATGACAGTCCTTCAACCTGCAGAAATGGAGATTTTATCAAGCTGTCACTGTCTTTTCTGCTTTTTCTGACTCTACTCAACGGGTAACAGAGATTCCCTACCTCAGAGTCTCCAGTCTGCAGTTTGGACTCTCCAAACCAGCACACAGCAGCTTCATTCCTGAGTCCTGCAGCTTGTTGTAGCTCAGCTCCAACTCTCTCAGATGTGAGGGGTTGGACTTCAGAGCTGAGGCCAGAGAATGACAACTTCCATCTGTGAGCAGACAGCATGTCAACCTGTAGAGAAGTAATGATTATATTTCAACAAAAACGGTCCTTACAGATTTTCAAAGGTTCAGATGATCCAAATTCAGTTAAATATTTAATCAAAACACATTATTACAAACACAAATATCCACAAACTGCTGCTGCATCTTTCTAGTGTTCATATTTCTCTCCTCATTGTACGCTATAACTCACTTTTGCATGTTGATATGCCGACACCTCAATACCAAAATTCAGACTGAATTCTGACTATGTGATTGACACCTAATTTGAGCCAATAGAATCCTCCATGTTGTCTCCACAGCCTACAATAGCCAACCAGAGCCTGCACTGAAAGGAAGGGCCTGCTTCTCTTCTCAGGTTACACAGTCAATCTTAAACAAACAATTGGCCCGGTGGTTTATGGGTCTTTTAGTCAATGACACTCCTGACCTCCAGAAGAGTTTTTAACCCATTACTGTCATCAGAGACTCTGAGACAGAAACGATGAGCAAACGGCTCCTCTGTTGTATTTAGTTATTCAAGTTTTCTAGAAGTGTCTTTATACACACTATGATCCTAAATAAACATTTCTGTCTGTGTTAATTAGTTTTTCACTCATAATCACAAATTCAGTTCATTGTTTTACTCTCTTTTCTGAGATGGACAAAACCTCGGAAAAGCGTATAATATGTTGATTTTTTGTGATATTGTTATCTACTTTGAATTCTGACTGTGTGAGGCTTCATGATATGGTCCCATTGTTTTTTCCAGCTAATACCTCCCACTTCTATTCAACCACAGCTTCTTTTCTGAAGAAAATATTCAGGCAAAGATTTAAAAAAAAAAAAAGCTTTATTCTAGTGTGTTGAAACTTCTACAACTCAATGGTAAGACATCCGGTGACAGGAGGATCTTGTCCCTGCTTTTTGCGGATGACGTGGTCCTCCTAGCCACATCGAACAGTGACCTCCAACTCTTGCAGGGACAGTTCGCAGCCGAGTGTGAAGCAGCTGAGATGAGAATCAGCACCTCCAAGTCTGAGGCCATGATCCTCAGCCGGAAAAGGGTGGATTGCCCACTCCGGGTCGGGGGGGAGGTCCTTCCTCAGGTGGAGGAGTTTAAGTATCTCGGGGTCTTGTTCACAATTGAGGGTAGGATGGAGCGGGAGATTGACAGGCGGATTGGGGCGGTGTCAACAGTGATGCAGGGGCTTAACCGATCCGTTGTGGTGAAAAGGGAGTTTAGCCAGAAAGCAAAGCTCTCGATTTACCAGTCGATCTACGTTCCAACCCTCACCTATGGTCACGAGCTCTGGGTGACCCAAAGAATGAGATCGCAAGTACAAGCGGCCAAAATGAGTTTCCTCCACAGGGTGGCTGGGCTCAGCCTTAGAGATAGGGTGAGGAGCTCGGACATCCAGGAGGGACAGAGTAGAGCCGCTGCTCCTCCACATCGAGAGGAGCCAGTTGAGGTGGTTAGGTCATCTGGTAAGGATGCCTTCCGGACGCCACCCCTGGGAGGTGTTTCGGGCATGTCCAACTGGGAGGAGACGTCGGAGCCGCCCCAGGACACGCTGGAGGGATTACATCGCCTGGCTGGCCTGGGAACGCCTCGGGGTTCCTTCGGAAGAGCTGACGGAAGTGGCTGGGGAGAGGGCTGTCTGGGCTTCTTTGCTGAGGCTGCTGCCCCCGCGACCCGGACCCGGATAAGCAGAGGATGATGAGTACAAGTACGAGTAAGACATTAACAAACCACACATTCTTGTCAGATCCCAAACAGAAACAAAAATATATCACCTACCTCAGAGTCTCCAGTCTACAGTGTGGACTCTCCAAACCAGGAGACAGCAGCTTTACTCCTGAATCCTGCAGATTGTTGTAGCTCAGGTCCAGCTCTGTCAGATGAGAGGGGTTGGGCTTCAGAGTGGAGGCCAGAGAAAAACAGCTGATCTCTGGTAGTTCACAGTAATTAAGTCTGTAATCACAAGATCAATACTCAGGATTTTGTCAGGAGTCCACATTATCCTGTCATATATTTCTATTTTTTCCCCCTGCTTCCTCTGGCAGGTAGCTCCAGGGTTTAGGGTAATGGCTGCAAAAGTCCTCTTATTTTTAGACAACTTGGGGATTATTAACAGGGACCTACCAGAGGATCCCAGGCTGCTTGTACTTTATTTGCACATACAATCACTCTGCACTAAATATGCGCTCTTGAATCCACTGCTCATTTTGATGATGATGATGATGATTATTATTATTGTTATCATTATCATTATCATTATTATTATTGCCTTTTCTTGTATTTTTGTATTTTTCTGCATGCCTAGTTTTTAATTTTTGAAATTCTTAATCTGACTCTTCTCCCTGACTTTTGTAACACTGGAATTTCTCAATTGTGGGATCAATAAAGGTGTATCTTATCTTATCTTATCTTAAACCAGTCCAAAATATAGTCAGAAGTTGTTAATTTATTGTATGTGTGGACTAAAACATTTTTTACCACTAGATGGTTGTGTATGTGGAGTCTATGAGGCAAGACTGGTCACAGATGATTTGAATCAGGTGTTTTAAGGTCATAGTGAAAGGGGAAGTCATCTTATGTCATCTTCCACCAGTCATTGTCTGTGGAGCAACTCATCACTGTGTACACCCTATGACATGACAGCTTTGAGATATGACTGAACTTCCCCAGGCCATGGAAACAACATTGGAATTCTTAATTTGACTGAGGGACCCCCTTAAGATGTTCCTCTTTGATAAAGCTTATAGTTAGGGCTGGCTCTTATAGTTAAAGCTGAAACTTATAGTTAGGGCTGACTCTTATAGTTAGGACTGGCTCTTATAGTTAGGGCTGGTTCTTAAAGTTAGGACTGGCTCTTATAGTTAGGGCTGGCTCATAGATAGGACTGGCTCTGATAGTTAGGGCTGGCTCATAGATAAGACTGGCTCTTATAGTTAGGACTGGCTCTGATAGTTAGGGCTGGCTCTTATCGTTAGGATTGGCTCTTATAGTTAGGACTGGCTCTCATAGTTAGGGCTGGCTCAGGCTTGTCTTGGACCAGCCCCTACTTAGGCTGATGAAGGCCTAGACTGCAGGAGGACTTCCTGTGATACACTGAGCTCCTTCTCTCTCCATTAGTAAACATCCATTAGTAAAACCCTCTGAGGCAAATTGTGATTTGTAATTTGGGGCTTTAGAAGTCAAATTAAATTGCACTGAACTGGATGTTAATCACCTCATAGTGCAGAGATGAAATGGCATAAAAAGCTGAGTTTATTTGAATATGAGTAAGTGCCAGAAGTAGGGGGGAAGGACGTAGGGGAGGAGCCATGCCCCCCTGCTCGTATTCAGTGGTCATTAAAGGAGGAATGGGAAACTCTCGTTTAGAAGATATAAAGGTTATAAATGGATATATGTAGGAAAGTAAACGGTGGTGGTTTTTACATTTGCTTATCCTGCCTCAGGTTCATTTTCTTCTCCACCAACTTCTAAATTAACATTTTTATATAATATTGACAAATTAATATTACTGTCAAAGATGGTGGTGGATGATAAATGAGGCTACAAAACACCTCTGGAGAAACCACACAGAAGAGCCACAGAGACACAGCTGATAATGGATGAATTTAGACTTGTTGACCTGGCACTTACTTTCCATCTGTTCCACTGAAAAAGCTCCTCCCCAATGACTGTGTTTGTGTATATGCAGCTGTTACGTAGAATAGATTTCATTGATGGATCAATTTACAAATTGTTAAATTGCGTATTTTGCAGACACTTAACATCTCCACTTTGTTCTATGGTGACCATAGAACAGCCTTTATTCTTCACAACAGTGCAAACTTTAAGACTTTCCTCATCGAGATTTGAGCTCCACAAAAACAAAACAATCAGTGAACTGACCTCAAAGTTTTCAGTCTACAGTGTGGACTCTCCAGAAAATCACACAGCAGCTTCACTCCTGAATCCTGCAGGTTGTTTTCACTCAGGTCCAGCTCTGTCAGATGGGAGGGGTTGGACTTCAGAGCTGAGGCCAGAGAAACACAGCTGATCTCTGACAAACTGCAGCCCCTCAATCTGAATGAATAATAATAATAAAAAAAATCTATTTATAATCCAATCTAATCCATTTTATTTTAGTTTTCTTTTAAGTGTTCCATTGTTTTTTGCTAATGAGTGAGATTTTCTCTTATTGATTTTTTTATTCTATTTAACCCGGATTTAACCAGGTGGGTCCCGCTGAGATCAACTACCTCTTTTACAAGGAAGACCTGGCTGAGACAGCAGCACACATAAAGTTACAGTCAAACAACCACACAATTAAAACATAAAAATACACAACATGTCAAATACCTTCACACAATGACAAGAACCAACCGATTCATTCATCCTTGTACTTATGAGAGCTTTAAAATCAGGCAGAGACCAGTCTGCGCAGTTTCAACTCTTTCTGAAGGTTTTTACCAGGTGAGAGCAGCAGAGCACATAAAAGCTTTCTTTCTCATCTCAGTCTGAGAACCAGGAACAAATAACAAAACTAAGTCTCGAGATCTCAGACTGTGGCTACAGTTAGATCTCTGTTCAGTAGAAGTACAAATGTAAGAAGAGAGCTTACCCAGTGCAGCTTTATGAATGACGAAATACCAGTGACTGAGCCTACGAAAGGTCAGAGATGGCTGACCAGCCCTGGACAAAAGGGTACAGTGATATGATATGCAGTATCATATCACTGCACAGAAAAATACCACTGTAGCAGCAGCCGGTCTTTCCTAGCCTTAAAGGAGAAACAGGACTTGTCTCTTTCATTTTTAAGATCATCAACCTGAGGTTAATAAGACAGGGAGTCATCGAGCCAAATACCGAGATATTTGTAACAAGTGATGGCCTCTAACTTCTTTCCCTGAGCAGTATGCTAGTAGATGGACTTTACTGTTGGTCGTGGACTTCAGTCATATGTACCTTGACTTACTCACCATCATCACATCAAATCTACATGGGTGCTGGAACATGAGGGCTTATGAGACATTTGCTATGAGACAGGTCTAAAGACCTCACTCGTTTCCATGGTGATGGAGTTTTTATTTTTCTAAACAGTTCTTAATGTGATTGATATTAACAGTTCATGCAGGACAGGTGATGGCTGCTTCACATAGGAGCTCGAACAGAGAAAGACAAGGGTCTGTTTCCGAGATATTTTAGATTAGCCTCATGTGTTAGTCTTAAGTTTCCTCCTACATTAGTCTAATGGCAGTTAGTTTCACAGACATAAAGACTGACATATTTTAAACTTACAAAGTTAGCTACTCTACACAAATTGCGTCCAGCCTGTAAACAGCAATAAAACAACTCACCGGGCTACATAGATGAGACTGGTGAGATATGAGATACAATCTAGAGAGTCCAGTTGGCCTGACAGATTCATGAATTTAAAGGTTATACACCAGAACACATCGTTTATAGTCCCAGACCAAAGATTTGTGACCAGACAAAACTGTTTTCGAATGTTGCTGAGCCCTCTGTTTCTGTCCTCAAGGTGTGCCGGTGTCAAACGGTGGCTCGCTACTGCTGCTGGCTGTATGTGCTTAGTCAGACAACAGCGGGGAATGTGAAGAGCTGCCTGAACTTGGCTGATGTTATAATCTGTCAGGCACTACATGACTTCATGTACATTTATACACCACTACTTTAAATCAAACGAAACTTCCACAATACAGCTCATCAAAGAGCTCATAAAGTGGTGTCTGACCTCAGAGTCTCCAGTCGGCACTGTAGACTCTCCAGTCCAGAGGAGAGCAGCTCCACCCCTGAATCCTGCAGGTTGTTTCTGCTCAGGTCCAGCTCTCTCAGGTGGGAGGGGTTAGACTTCAGAACTGAGGCCAAAGAAACACAGCTGATCTCTGACAGTCCACAGTTAGCAAATCTGTCAACAAAGAGATAATCAGTGTCGTGCATGAACACAGTTAAAGAGCAGCGCTGATTGAGCACGCTCATATGTTGAACTTAGCACGTCAGTTTGCAAGTTATGAATTTCAATGTGACAGCTGACAACATTTGTTTTATGGCACCTGAGGATTTACGGCACCTGGCTACCAGAATTCCTGAAGCCAGTTCATGTGGATATTTGAAGGAGTTCAATGAACAAATCCAAGAGATAAAATCTCACAGTCACAAAAAACAATTCTGATCACAGGCCACTTCAGCTTCAAACTGGGCCTCATTTACTAAACAAATGTACAACAAAACTGGGTATACAGTCATTTTCACACATAGTTTAGCATTTATTGATGTGGACGTGAGCGAAGACTATGATCAGATCTTAGGTCAGATTTCAACTCGTGCATGCAACTTTGAATCAGCACAGACTGCAGCAATGAATCTGATTGAGATAGAGAACTGATTCAAACTGTATACTGGTTTGTACGTTAGAATGCTAAAAAGAGCCAATGGTTGAAGCACTCAACCAGACTTGGGAAACATTGATGATCATAAGATTTTTATTTATTAAAACAAATGAATAAAAATATATAAATCAATAAATATAAGAAAAACCTTACTGTGAACCAGTTCATTTTATTCTGTGTGAACTGAACTTTGAGCGAGCTCTTGTGAATTGTGAACGTGCACGTTAATGGGGATAACATCTGAATCATCTGAGCCTATCCCAGCTGACACTGGGCGAGAGGCAGGGTTCACCCTGGACAGGTCACCAGACTATCACAGGACTGACACATAGAGACATTCACATTCACACCTACGGACAATTTAGAGTCACCAATTTACCTGCATATCTTTGGACTGGAAACAATTCAGTTGGAATGTGTATTGCAAAGATTTCACTCGAGCTGCTGTCAGAGTTTTGGTTCTCCATTTCTCCATTTCAGAACTTTTTAGGATGTTTTGGACTTTGTATGACAGATCCTGCAAAAACTGAAGATCTTTGAGAAACCACTGAGGAGGTGTGGTAAAAACATTTCTACAAGCTAACACTGACACGCTTATGAACTCTAATTAAAGAACTATGAGGAAAACAGCATGTTTTTTTTCTCTTCACATACTGACTTCATCTGGTGTTTTCAGAGATCTGTTTGACAAACTGAGGAACATTTTTAAACGGAAAGGTGAAAGAAGATTAACGCCTGATTAATAATTTTTAGTTTTTGTGTTGTGTTGTTTTTTGTTCAGTTTAAGATCTCCAAAATAAAAAGAGAGAAAGTGAACTGACGAAAGTGCCTCCAGTCTACAGTGTGGACTCTCCAGTCCAGCAGACAGCAGCTTCACTCCTGTATCCTTCAGCTTGCTTCCTCTCATGTCCAGCTCTCTCAGATGGGAGGGGTTGGACTTTAGAGCTGAGGCCACCAGGTCATAATGAGTCTCTGACTGCCAACATTCAGGAAGTCTGGGAAAACAGAATTATTGTAAAGTCAGTGATTTAAAAACAAAACAAATACACAAAGAAAGACACAAGATACACACTAGTACCAACAGCTGCAACACTCCTCAACAGAAAAAGATCCAAAACATTTGGCCACACACACACTAAAAAAGAAAAGAGAATAAAATTCCTCGAGAAACATTTAAGCTTTTAAAATGGTGTAAATGTGACACACGTATGTGAGCTCTACACTTTCCTAACAGCATCAGTAAGCAGTCTGGTCTGTCCCCGCTGATAACTGCAACTGAACTTACACTTAAATTAACTATCATTCTTCCTGTTATTAAAACTACAAGAAAATAAATGGCTTGAGCTTGCATTTATAAATTCATGTATTTGTATTAGTTTATGGGTAGCTGTTTTCCAGCTGGTACAACTTTTATTGTTGTGACTAAACTGCTTACGTGCAGTTCATCTGGTGCTTTTGGGAGTGAACAAACAGCTTCAGGTGCAGCCCCATCACCGCACCATCATTCAGACTGGACTAGAGTCTATGAGTCAAGGTCAGAATAAATCAAAGTGTCTCATCTGTATCAGAGCGTCTCTTTACTGGATACGAGAACTTGAGTAACACATGGAAATGGGGCCTTGATGGCTGCATTTCTTTCTCCTGATACCAGTTGACAGAAACTGTGACCTAATGACTGTGTCGCTACAATTTGCATAATGCAACACATTCTCACTCGTAACTCGTCAAATACTTGCTCACTTAGGCAGTGGTCCTAAAAGTCAAACTATGACAAGTCAAGTTTTTAAGATTAATTTTTTAGGTTAAGGTCACAAAAAAACACTGTTAGATATGGAAACAAACCCTCATGGTTCAGCTTGAAATAAGTACGGTTTGAACTACTGGACAGGATCTTAGGGTGCAGCCAGGAAGACGAGCCAGTCCAGTTTAGGGTCCTCAGAATTGCATCTCTGCTCTTTGCAGATTATGTGGTTCTGTTAGCTTCACCACACTATGACTTCCAGCATGACCTGGGGCAGTTTGCAGCTAAGTTTGAGGCGCTCAGGACGAGAGTCAGCACCTCCAAATCTGAGGTCATGGTTCTTACTGCCCCAACAGAAGGAGTTCAAGTATCTCTGGGTTTTTTAGGGGCTGTCCACACATGAGCTTAATGCAGATGTGGAGAAGTACAGATCTTTCAATAAAAGCACAAATAACTTTGTGTGGTCATCTGTTGTTGAGCTGCAGTGTGATATGTCCAGTGAATCCAGGTATTATATATTTTGTCTGGTCTGGAGACACCTCATGATCCTCCAGGAGGACCTCAGCCCACTAAAAATGGCTGCTGTGGCCTCCTTTGCTCTTCAGACAAAGGATAGCCAAATGAACTGAGTTTCCCAATGTTCTCTGTTTGTCACACCCAAGTGTGAGACACTGCAGATGGAGCCATTCTTCAGTCACTGTTGGTCCCTGTGGCACACGACTCACCACATCACTTGGTCAATGTAAGGGGAAAGCCTACATTCCACAAGCCTACATAGTCTCCACAGAGGTGTGTCATCATGCAGCTGGAGCTGCTACGCCCTTACCTCACTTTTTCTCACCTCAGCTCCCAGCAGGAGCTGCAGCCTAGCTCTCTGAATGTGACCTGCTCCAAGGAGACTTAGAAGTCTTCTTTGTGGCACAGACGATTAGACAAGATAGCATCAGCAGCTACGACAGTCTGCAAACTAACTTCATAAGCGAAGGCGTAACAAAGCCAAGATTACACTGAACTGCTACCTCAAAAAGGATAAAGCGCAACAAGCCTCATCTTACCTGCTCAACTGGATTACAGCAAAGCAAAGACTGCATCTGAGCTGAACCTTAAAAGCCCGGCTCATCCACCACAGACAGCTGCCAGCTAACAAAGCAGCACCCCATCCACCCCACCCCCACTTCTAAGGAATGGTTAAGTAACAACTGGGCACAGCATCAGTACAACTGTACACTGTGCATATGTTGATTTGATGTTATTCAATGAGTAATTGTGTGATCTCTTTGTTGTCAGGTTATTGGGTAGTTGGCTTTAACAAAGCTAAGTTGCTGTTGGTTAGCTAATTCTTCACACAGACCTGAGGCCTTGAACGCCACTGAATGTTATACTAACCTGGCACCTTCACACAACACAGATCACACACACAGACTTGAACTTCTAGCTTCGCACATTTCCATTATTACATTGTTCCCTTACTGACATCGGCCATCTTCTTGTGGCTCTCTATTAGATTTGGATGGTAAAGGGACCTGCACTTGCATAGCACTTTTCTAGTCATTCGACAACTCAAGGAGAGGCTACCATATGAGGTGCCACCTGCTACTCAGGGGTTTATAAATTTGTACAATTTGGGGTTCAGTATCTTGCCCAATGAGACTTTGACATGTGGACTGGAGGAATCAGGGATCGCTGCCACTAAAGGGTGCTTCACTGCGCCAGTGTCAGACGCCAAGTGCCCCCGATGAAGCACAGGTATTTGACGAGCTGAAAGTGAAGGTTGAATAATAATGTTACAAACTGGACTCACCGAGCCTTTCTGCAGTTCCTCACAGCTGTGATTAGTCTGAGTCGTCCCTCCCATGATGTGTTGTACTTCTCCAGGTCCAACTCATCCAGAACCTCCTCTGACATCTGCAGCATGTAGGCCAGAGCTGAGCAGTGGATCACAGAGAGTTCCTTCTCTGATCTGTTCTCTGACTTCAGGAACTCTTGGATCTCCTGATGAACTGAGAGATCGTTCATCTCCGTCAGACAGTGGAAGATGTTGATGCTTCTGTCAGGAGAGATAAACTTGGCCTTCATCTTCTTCAGGTTGTTGATGGCTCTCTGGATGATTTCTGGACTGTTGTCTGTCCGACCCAGCAGATCTCCTAACAGTCTGTGGTTGGACTCCAGAGAGAGGCCATGAAGGAAGCGCACAAACAGGTCCAGGTGACCATTTTCACTCTCCAGGGATTTCTCCATGGCTCTGCTCAGGAACTCATCCAGAGATGGGTAATGGTCTTCACAATCACCATCATCATCATCATCATCATCATCATCATCATCATCATCATCCTCTTCCTCCTCCTCCCCCAGGAAGTGCTTCAGTACCTGTGTCTTCCTGTTGGTGTAACAGTGGAACAGGTAGACTGCAGCCAGAAACTCCTGAACGCTCAGATGAACAAAGCAGTAGACTGTTTTCTGGAAGATCACAGACTCTCTTTTGAAGATCTCTGTACAAACTCCTGAGCACACCGAGGCCTCTGTGACATCAAGACCACAGCGCTCCAGGTCTTCTTGGTAGAACATGATGTTTCCTTTCTCCAGCTGTTCAAACGCCAGCCTCCCCAGCTTCAGAAGAACGTCCCTGTCAGCCTCCGTCAGCTCCTGTGGACTGGTCTCATGTCCCTCAACATACTTGTGCTTCTTCCTCTTTGTCTGAACCAGCAGGAAGTGTGAGTACAGGTCAGTCAGGGTCTTGGGCAGCTCTCCTCTCTGCTCTGTAGTCAACATGTCATCCAGAACTGTAGCAGTGATCCAGCAGAAGACTGGGATTAGACACATGATGTGGAGGCTCCTGGAGGTCTTGATGTGTGAGATGATTCTGCTGGACCGCTCTTCATCACTGACTCTCCTCCTGAAGTACTCGTCCTTCTGGGCGTCAGTGAAGCCTCGTACTTCTGTTACCCTGTCAACACGTGCAGGAGGGATCTGATTGGCTGCTGCAGGTCGGGAAGTTATCCAGACCAGAGCCGAGGGAAGCAGATTCCCCTGGATGAGGTTTGTCAACAGCACGTTGACTGATGACTTCTGTGTGACATCAGACACGACCTCATCGTTGTGGAAATCCAATGACAGTCTGCTTTCATCCAGGCCGTCAAAGATGAACAGAACTTTCCAGACAGCGAGCTCCTCTGCTGTGACCTTCTGTAATGTTGGATGGAAAACACGGAGCAGCTTGAGAAGACTGTACTGCTCATCTCTGATCAAGTTCAGCTCCCTGAACGAAAGCAGAATCACCAGACTGACATCTTGGTTTTCCAAACCCTCGGCCCAGTCCAGAGTGAACTTCAGCACTGAGAAGGTTTTTCCAACGCCAGCGACGCCGTTGGTCAGAACCACTCTGATGTGTCCCTGTTGGTCAGGTAAGGCTTTAAAGATGTGCTGACACTTGATTGGAGTGTCATGGAGGGTCTTCTTCTTGGAAGCTGTCTCCAGCTGCTTCACCTCATGTTGGGTATTAACCTCTTCACTCTGTCCCTCTGTGATGTAGAGCTCAGTGTAGATCCTGTTGAGGAGGGTTCCACTTCCTGTTTCATCACTTCCTTCAGTCACACGTTCACATCTCCTCTTCAGACTGATCTTATGTTCGTCTAAAACCTCCTGCAGACCAACGTCCACTGGAAGAGGAGAAAACGTTGTATTTGAACAGTCAGATCTCACAGTGAATCTAAACTGAAAAACAAATCAAGAAGACAGAGTGTCGTGCTTCAGCAGACAGACAGTCTTACTTTGTACAGTGCTGTTCTGACTGGTTGTCTGCAGCTCAGCTCTTGTTCTGGATCTGTCGTCAATGTGGGACCAGAATGGTTCCACTGGTTCATTAGGTGGCTCTTCCTGTCCCCAGTGTCCACAGCTGGTAGAGACTGGATCCCTCAGGACATCGTGACCCCTGTAAATGTTATAGAGACGTAATGGGTGGATTAAACACTGAAGCTGGAGATCTTTGAAGTTAACAGGAGAAAAACAAGAAAAGCTGTGACAGAGTCAAATCATGATTTACTAAACTTAATGTGGGCATATGTAACAAGTTAAAAGCTTGCTGACAAAGCAGCGGTATTTGATGACTTCAGCATGAGAATGGCTGGGATCAGAGCTTCATCATCATCATCATCGCAGTAGAAACGTACTTGGTGTGTGGGAGCTGATCCCTGAAGTACGGAGGTGAATCTTTGGACCAGTCACTCTTCACAGACAGACGGCTACTGGCTGAAGACTCAGACCTGATCCTGTAGAGACAACAAAACACTCTTAAGGCTCATTTCTTCTCCTGTTCTATATGAAAATAGAACATGAACACATTAACACATGAACCCACTGACACATGAACACATGCCTGTGGATATTCTCATTTATCCAGGTCATAGTTGTCTCAAGACAACTGAATCGAACGTAACTGGACTTGTCCAAGAGGCTCGTCTGACTAGGCTGGAACTAGTCTGACAAACTGGTGTGGAAACAACCAGGTATTTAACCTGTGAGGAGGTCTTCACAAGGCCAGTGATGTCACTGGTTCGTTAGTGCTCCAGAGGTGTGTCAACAACGGTCGTTGAAACTGCTGCTGCACCGGTGGTCGTTGGAGTCGTTAGAGTCACATGAGGCCATTTGTGGACGACCATTGTTTTTAGAGGTTGAGCTGTTCAGTCTCCTGGGCAAGGATGAAAGGACAGCGTTATAGGTGGAGGACAGTGGTGTCGCAGACCTCCTCCTCTGTTGAGAGATGGTTTTTCCAATTTCACATAGATGGCTTCTTTTACACCTCTTTCAAACTGTCTGTCTTCGCTGTCCAAGATGTGCACGTTGCTGTCTTCAAAGGAGTGTGCTTTCTCCTTGAGGTGTAAATAGACAGCTGAGTCTCTCCCTGACGAGTTAGACCTTCTGTGTCGGGCCATGCATTTGTTTAGTGGTTGTTTTGTTTCACCAGTGTACAAGTCTGGGCATTCCTCACTGCACTGGACAGCGTACACCAGGTTGCTCTTCTGGGTGTGTGGTATACGGTCTTTGGATGTACCAGTCTTTGTCTGAGTGTGTTACTGGGTTTGAAGTACATGGGTATGCAGTGTTTGCTGAAGATCCTCCCAAGTTTTTCAAATACCCCAGACACACAGGGGATAACAATGTTATTGCGTTTGTTCTTTTCTTCATCACCCACCTTGTTCTTTCAGGAACGGGCTGCTGTTTTCACAAAGGTCCAACTGGGATAACTACAAGTTTTTAGATCCTCCCTCAGATATTCATGCTCTTTCCCTTGGGCCTGAGTGCTGGTAGGTAAGTCATCAGCTCTGTGTTGTAGGGTCCTGATAACACCTAGTTTGTGTTCCAGTGGGTGGTGAGAATCGAACAGTAAGTACTGGTCTATGTGAGTGGGTTTCCTGTGTACCCCAATGTGGAGGCCTCTGTCCTCTGTAAAGTGCACGTCACAATCCAAGAAGGACAAACTGTTCTCCTTAACATCTTCTCTTGTGAACTTGATGTTTCTGTCCACTGAGTTGATGTGTTCAGTAAAAGCTTGCAGCGCTTGAGTTTTGATTTAAACCCATGTGTCATCCACATATCTGAACCAGTGGCTCGGTGCTGTTTCCTCAAAGAGTTCAAGGCTCTGTATTCTACATCCTCCATGTACAGGTTAGCCACAATGGGCGATACTGGTCAGCCCATGGCACAGCCATGTTTCTGTCTGTAAAAATTGCCATTGTATTTGAAATAGGTAGTGGTCAGGCAGAGATCCAGTAGTTGGCATATCTGGTCTGGACTGAGCTTGGTTCTGTCGTGGAGGGTGTTGTCATGACAGAACCAAGCTCAGTCCAGACCAGATATGCCAACTACTGGTTTGAAAGAGGTGTAAAAGAAGCCATCTATGTGAAATTGGAAAAACCATCTCTCAACAGAGGAGGAGGTCTGCGACACCACCTGTCCTCCACCTATAACGCTGTCCTTTCATCCTTGCCCAGGAGACTTAACAGCTTAAAAAAACAATGGTCGTTCACAAACTGCCTCATGTGACTCTAACGACTCCAATGACCACCGGTGCAGCAGGAGTTTCAACGACCGTTGTTGACACACCTCTGGAGCACTAACGAACCAGTGACACATTGGCCTTGTGAAGACCTCCTCACAGATTAAATACCTGGTTGTTTCCACATCAGTTTGTCAGACTAGTTCAATCCAATCAATCAATTTTATTTATAAAGCCCAATATCACAAATACAATTTGCCTCACAGGGCTTTACAGCATACGACATCCCTCTGTCCTTTAGACCCTCACAGCGGATAAGGAAAAACTCCCCAAAAAAAACCCTTTACCGGGGGAAAAAAATGGTAGAAACCTCAGGAAGAGCAACTGAGGAGGGATCCCTCTTCCAGGACGGACAGACGTGCAGTAGATGTCGTACAGAACAGATCAGCATAACAAATTAACAGTAATCTGTATGACACAATACAGTAATCTGTATGACATCCTCGGTAATGACAGTAGCTTACAGTAGCTTATATATTAGTATCAGGCAGTCTACATGTATGATAATATCATATGTCTATAATAGCAGTAGAAGTATGACTAATGACTAATGATGGCAGCAGCAGCAGCAGCAGCAGCAGCAGGCATCTGGCAGGACCACGGCAGCAGCACAACCACACACTATCCAGGCACCGCTGCAATACGAGTTAACCTGAGAGCCTAGTCAGACGAGCCTCTTGGACAAGAGGTGAAACGTCTTCTAAGACAAAACTAAGTCCAGCTGCGTTCGATTCAGTTGTCTTGAGATAACACGAACACATTAACACATTAACATTAGCACATGAACACATGAACATGAACACATGAAGTTAAAAGCTTGCTGACGAAGCAGCGGTATTTGATGACTTCAGAATGAGAATGGCTGGGATCAGAGCTTCATCATCATCATCATCGCAGTAGAAATGTACTTTGTGTGTGGGAGCTGATCCCTGAAGTACGGAGGTGAATCTTTGGACCAGTCACTCTTCACAGACAGACGGCTACTGGCTGAAGACTCAGACCTGATCCTGTAGAGACAACAAAACACTCTTAAGGCTCATTTCTTCTCCTGTTCTGTACGAAAACAGATCCGCCCGGGGCGTCGGTGGTTTAGTGGTAGAGCAGGCGCCCCATGTACAAGGCCATTGCCGCAGCGGCCTGGGTTTGACTCCAGCCTGTGGCCCTTTGCTGCATGTCACTCCCTCTCTCTCCCCCTTTCACACTTGTCTGTCCTTTAAAGACAAAAATGCCCCAAAAAATATCTTTAAAGAAAAAAAGGAAAGTTATCAGCAGAGAATGACACGTAGACTGACAGGTGCGTCATTCAGCGTCAGTACATGATGTCCCTGTCTTTCCCCGTCTGACTTCAGTCTCAACCTGCGTTAGAAAATAAACTGTGAAATATGTATTTAGTCATCAGGGCTGAGAACGTGTCACTGGTTTACTGTACTGCCTTTATATCATATAAACACATAAAGTTATTTATGTAACTGTGACTGAAGTCTGCTGCTGAATTCAGCTTCATGTTTTACTCACAACAGTTTTTAATAAGTCGGAAGTTATGACAATGTGTAAACTGCGTGGTTAACACAGAGCAGAGGGTTAGCTGGAAACGTCACATTTATTCACTTTACATGGAGCTACAGTTAATGTGTTAGTGTCTCTTAATGAGTCATCAGAGATCAGAAATCATCTTTAGAAGGAGCAGATGTTACCTTAAGCTGCTCGGGACATGTTAACATTAACTATATTTTAATCGTTAGTGTGCTAATCGTTAGCGTGCTAACTGTTAGCGTACTAACTGTTAGCGTGCTCGATTGCTTTGAGATGGGTAAGGTTTGATCACATGAGCGTGTTTGAGCTATAACACGTGGTGTGTTTTATTTCCTACTTGGAAAAAGAATAGAGAACTGTAAACAACCTGTAAACAACCTGTAAACAAACTGTTATCATTAGAAATCACCAGTTTCGGTTCAACACCGGAAGCTGCACCCACAATTCACTCAAGGTGTCATGGGGGCAGGAATAAGGTGGATAGCTTCAGACAAATAAAGCAATAAGGTTAAATGTGTAACCAGTGTTCATTTTATTAGTTGTTGTCATTGTTATTTGTTGGACACAATAACAGAAACACCTGTCAGTAACAAGAATAAAGGCTGTGCTTCCACCTGATACTTTCTGACAGATCAGCATCTTTACCTCAAACATCTTAAACTGTCGTTCAGACTCCACGTTATCAGCCTCGTTACAGCGCGACGCTACATCATAAGGTGTCGGCTCGGGTCGTGAAGAACAACAAGCGTCATACGTGACAATCCATAGTTTTATGCGGTGTAGCGTGTCATAGTAGACGCCGCCTCAAGTTACTTAAGTGACCGAAGTGACAAACGTAGGTCAAGTTAAGTACGTACATGAATTAACTGTCAGTTAAAAAACTCAATGTTGACTTTTGGTTTGACATTTAAATAAAGTTTACAGATGGTTTACAAACCAATTTATTATATTGATTAACTTATAACTATAAGGCTGATTTATCTGTAACTCTTTAAATGTACAATTTATTAATGATGTTACAGAGTTTTGTTTCAAACTTTATTTTTCCGTACGAGTAGAAAAGCCAGCAAAGCTAACGATAACTAGCCGAGCGGTTCCTTCTGTGGTCAGCCATGTTGTTGACAATTGGCCATGTTGTTGACAATCATGTTGTTTACTTCATAAACAAGTCAAAGAGCGTTTTACTGTGTTTGTGACGGATGGCAACTGAAGACTGGACATGACTCTGTGGACCAGGCTGAAGCTCCCTCTGCTCCCTCCTCTTCCTCAGCACGCACGCTCATCATGTGGTCATCAGGCAGTCTGACAAACATGTGAATACATGAACATTAACACATGTGAACACATGAACACAGGAACACATGAAGACATTAACACATGAACACATAAACATTAACACATCAACACATAAACAATGACAGGAACATGAACACATGAACACTTTAACAATGACAGGAACATGAACACATGAACACATTAACAATGAGAGGAACATGAACACAGGAACATGAACACATGAAGACATTAACACATGAACACAGGAACATGAACACATGAAGACATTAACATTAACACATGAGCACATGAACACAGGAACATGAACACATGAAGACATTAACACATGAACACAGAAACATCAACACATGAATACATTAACATTAACACAGGAACATGAACACATGAAGACATAAACATTAACACATGAACACAGGAACATAAACACATGAAGACATTAACACATGAACACAGAAACATCAACACATGAATACATTAACATTAACACATGAACACAGGAACATGAACACATGAAGACATTAACATTAACACATCAGCACATGAACACACGAACATGAACACATGAAGACATGAACGCAGAAACATCAACACATGAATACATTAACATGAACACAGGAACATAAACACATGAACACATAAACATTAACACATGGACACATTAACAATAACAGGAACATGAACACAGGAACATGAACACATGAAGACATTAACATTAAGACATGAACACATTAACAATAACAGGAACATGAACACAGGAACAGGAACACATGAAGACATTAACATTAACACATGAACACAGGAACACATTAACATTAGCACATGAACACATTAACATTAGCAAATGAACACATGAACACAGGATCATGAACACCAGAACACAGTAACATGAACACATGAACACATGAGAATAGAGCTGCAGTTCTCTAAATGAGTGAATCAGATGAAATATCAGATCAGTGAGCAAACAGGAAGTACTCTTCCCTTTAGACATGAACACATGAGAACAACATGAGGACACAAACAACATGATGCAACAAGGTGATGACATCACGTTAATGAAACCTCCAACCTGAGACTGTGCTGACAGGAATCAGAGGAACAAGAATCATATGCAGTCATCAGTTACCTTCCTCTTCTTCTTCTTCTTCTCCTTATGTTTCTGTTTCTCTGTATGCTGCTACAGTTTTATCTCCGTGGTGACCAGATTCAGAGGAAGCAAGTTTTAAAGTGAGAGGAAGTGAATTAGCGTTCAGAGACAGAGAGAGCATGGCAGGAAACAGAGTGAACCAGGAAGTGGGAGGGACCAGAGTCCAGGAGGGCGGGTCTACACCATGAAGTGATGATGAGGGGGATCTGTGTAGGAGGAAGGCCGTGCTGGAGAGACTTCTTTGAAAGCTGAGCTGCAGCGAAGCTACTCTGTGCCTGAGGACGTCTGCACAGCTGTCAGAATGAAAAGCAAAAGGAGCGGGGCTGGTCACAGAGCGTTCACCTGCAGAAACAATGGAGACAGAAGAGAAGTAGACAAACAGCCATCAGTAAATATTAAATCTGACAATAGAGTCTCGTCTGCAGCGTGTCCCCTCATGTCATGTCCTTTGAGTGTGTCATCACTTAGCTGGTTGTGTCCAATAATCTGTGTTGTCTTTTGATGTGGCGGCCCTGTGCTCACACTGGGAGCTCTTCCTTCATTTGGAGGCTAAAAATAGTTTTGAGATGGTTCGACTGTTCCAATAAAGAGCTGCTGCTGTTAGTTAGTGTCAGTGATTCACAACTGATGACCTGCAGAAATGTCACTTCACTTCATTACAACTACGTTATTACTGTTATTATTATTATTATTATGTAAAATGCCACTGGCCTGTGCTAACAACGTTAGCATGTTGTATTTGTATTGTCTAAGGCAGTTCATTTGTCAGTGAACCTTGAGAGCTGTGATAGAGCTGAACTTTGTGTTGCTGTTGCTCCCAG